>JAQZBX010077811.1:0-14193 GCA_029593785.1 Cabassous unicinctus
CATATTTGTTTTTTCTCCTGGAGTTTCCAAAATGAAGATATTTTGTATTAATTATTATCCAAGGAGGAAACCAGGGATAGAAAAGTAAATCACTCAAATGAACCACAGAAGTTCTATTTTGCTGTGGGAAGAAAATATCATAAGAAGGAATATTTTACTGGCAGCAAATGCAGAGACAAAGAGAAAGTGTCAGATGTAGGAAAGTCCACAGATATTAATTTGACTTATTTTCCAATTTCTGTTTCAAGGTGGGTGGGCCTTTGTTTTCCATTGCAGCTAAATTTCTCCCAGGTCCATTACATGGAAATTTTAAATTTTTATCGCAGTACATTTCAACTTTAGAGGTTCTAATAATTTTGTTATTGAAATATGTTT
Source organism: Cabassous unicinctus (assembly GCA_029593785.1). Classification (NCBI taxonomy): domain Eukaryota; kingdom Metazoa; phylum Chordata; class Mammalia; order Cingulata; family Chlamyphoridae; genus Cabassous; species Cabassous unicinctus. Next base: position 376 of record JAQZBX010077811.1, read on the forward strand.
ATGCCCTTTTACATAATTGCAATGTTCTTTTTAATTTTCTAAAACTCTTTAAAAATGTTTCATATTCTCCCTCTGAATAATTTCCAAATCTTAAATAGTTGAAGACTTTTTCCCCCTATCTGCTCTTCTTCCCAGTCTTAGTCATGGTAACTTGTGACCTTACAGTTTATTTATTTTTAAATTTCTGTAGTTTAATTTGTTGGGACCATATTTGTATGAATTCTTGGAAATCTTTGTTAAAAATAGAGGGTGTACATTTCACTTTATTTTGCCTTTAAGAAGCCAGAATCATTTAATGTTAAGTTTGCCGCCTACAGCTTTTAAGACAACAAAGGTGCTGTGACTTCAAACCACACACTGGCTCATCATACAGAGTGCTTTTCCACCATGTAGCACCAGTGTCAAAGCAAGTGTTTATCTTGATACCCATATTTTATTAGTGTGTTTATACATTGTTAATCTTTACAATGCTGCTATAATTCTAAGAATTTCACTTTTATACAGGAATCTCTTAATGCAGCTCAATGCACATCTGAGAACTCATAGAAGAGAGAAACCATATAAATGCATTAAGTGTTGGAAAGCCTTTTGTAAGAAAGCAGACTCACCATGCATCAGCAAACTGAAAGGGGAATGGATCCCATGGATGCTTGAGTGTTCAAAAGCTTCCTCCAGGAAGTCACAACTCATTGCCCATCAGGAAATTCATGCAAGAGAGAAACCATATATACACAGTCATTGTGTAAAAAGCTTCATCCAGAAGGGTAATCTCCTTATATATCAGCGAATTCATACTGGAGAGAAGCCCTGTGGATGCAGTGAATGTGGTAAAGCCTTCAGTCATAAGTCACGCCTCATTGCACACCAGTGATTTCACACTGGAGATTTTCCCTATATATGCAATGAATGTGGAAATGCCTGCTTTCAGAGGTCAAATCTGATTAGTCATCAAAGACCTCACACAAGAGAGAAGCCCAATGACAGCACTGACTGTATTAAAGGGTAATCCACAAAGTCAATACTCAGTAGATATCAGAGAATCCATACAGGAGTGAAACCCTATGGATGCAGTGATTGTGGGAAAGCCTTTACCCATAAGTCATGCCTAATTAAACACAAAGAAACTCATGGAAGGTAGAAATGTGTAGCTTCAGTCAAGGGGGAAAATTCTTCCTCAGGGAATCACAGTACATTACGTGTCAGAGACCCCATAAAAGAGGAAAACTCTATTAAAACAGTGACTATGGGACTATGTTTCATTTTTTCCAGGAGGCACCAGGAACCAAACTTTGGATCTCTCATGTGGGAAGCGAGTGCTCAATCACTTAGGTCACATCCACTCCAAGGTATGAAATTAACATGCAAAACTTGTGTTTTATACACCTGCAAAAAACATTCTTAACTGCACATTTTTTAAAATCCATATACCATAGCATCTAAAAGAACAAACACCTAGGAATAATTTTAACAAAAAAGATGAAGTTCTTGCACACTAAAACTAGAAAATACTATTGCAAGAAATTAGAGAAGATGTAAGGAAATGATAAAACACACTGTGTTCATGGATAGGAAGAAATCATATTATTAAGATATCAGTACTCATTTCATTGAGAAATGTATATATTTATTCCTCTGTGTTTACTTTTTAGTTTTTAATTGTTTATGTTTTCAATTATTAATTGTACAAAATAAAGTAAAAAAAATATATGTACAGATTAAAAAATTAAATAAAGATATCAGTACTACCCAAAGCAATCCATCGCTTCATCATGATCCCTCTGAAAGTCTCAGGAGAGTTTTTAAGCAGAAATGGAAATGGCAATCTTCATTCATATAGAATTGTATTTCACCAGGAGTGAATACACCACCTTAAGGTGTTCTCTTTATTTATTTCCATGTCTTTTGACCTGGTTAGACTGTTAGATGTTTGAGAGCAAGCACAATATATTACATCTTTCTTGATCCTCAGAATAGTATAGTGCTTACCATACAGTATGCTGAATAAATACTTGTTGAATGACTAAGAAAACAAAAGTTTGAATGAGTCGAACAGATATTGCTAAGTATAAGGGAGAAAACAAGCAGTGAGACAAGAGGAAATCCAGTTTAGAGAGGACAGCCTCATAAATGAGAGCCAGCGCCAGAGAAGACAGATTGGATACAAAAGATATTTTAGTGTATACAGAATCTCTCTCCAGAATCAGCAATAGAGAAATCATCCTGGGAAACCTTGCAATACTAGAGCCACATCTAAACAGAGATGACTTCCTCCTGGGAGGAAAGAGTCCACTGGGATAAGAGATGAACATGGAGCTCCAAAGCTGCCTCCCAAAGGTCAAAACTGCCACAAGTTTGCATTGTGTTTTTCTTTCTTTCCTCCAGAAAACTAATTATCTCATGGGGAAGAAACATAAAGAATCATTTTTAATGGTTCTCAAGGGAATGAAATCCATAAAGGTATAGAAACTCTAAATGCCTCCCCTAAACTACCTCAAATCTACTTTACTTTTCTCTGGTGATGAGGAAACACAATTGTGTTTTCTAGAGACCTCATAAGTGTGTCCATCTCCCTGCCCTTCCTGGGACCAAAGCTTCCAACTTTATCTCCCATTCAAGAAAGAACTTGCATTGGTGAATTCAGACCCTTCTTTGGTAAATTCACGGTGGGTCACAGAATCTTTGCTGGTCCTGGGGTAATGTGTTATAGCTTAAGGGCACTCTTTTATTGTTGGTAACTTTAGAGGTGTAACAGGGCATATATATAAAGAAAGCAAAATTATACGATGTCCTGCCTATTTAAAAAGCCTGTGTGGAAGAAGATAATGGATACCCTAAAATATATTCCTTCTCCAATCTGTCTCCTCTTCCTTAGCACTCACTCATGGGTCTTCCTTCTCTTAGCAACATTTTGCTTGATTTTCTGCTTCTTCTTTCTCTACAATTTTCTCTACAATTGTTAGAAGTATCTGTTTATTAACTCTCATCCCATTTTATATATATATGAGAAATTGTGAACTTAAAAAACAATCATGCAAATTTTCATAATTCCCTTACAACAGCCCTCCAACACACCGTACATTGTTGTGGAAGATTTTTTACAGATTGTATTAATAATAGGGGATATGGAAAAATATACCAAATGTACACTATAGACCATAATTAGTGATAATTATCTGATGATACTGTCATCCATTTTTTAATTAGTCATTCAACAAACATTTGTTCATCAAATATTTCATAGTAAGCACTAAATATTATTCTGGAAATAAAGAATCAGTTAACACTTTGGCCCTCATATCAAAGAAATTACATCTCAATGCATAAGAAAACAAAGAAGTAAATACATGCCATACCCTGAGGTGTCTCTGATATCCTCCTGAAGATGATCCAAAAGTTTGGACTCAGCTTGTGGAGGTTAGAAATGTCTTTGCAAGGGAGCTAGCCATTTTACTGAGCCTTGAAGGAAGAATTGGAGTAGTTACAGGAGGAGAAAGTGGTAGAAGCACACCAAGAAGAGCTGTCAGGGACAGAAAGCTGGGATCAAAATAACCATAAGGTGTGGTGAGGACTTAGAAAATATTTATTTATATTTGGTGAAAAATGAGAGGCAGAACCTGAAAAGCAGAACATGAGCCTGGCTGGGTTGGCAGCAGCCAGATAACAGAGAGACTTGTGCTTTGTCCACAAGATGGATATTTATATTTAAAGTTATTGGAGAGTCAGGGTTTACAGAAGGTGACGTTCAAGAAAAGTCTTACCCTGAGGAAATCTCACTCTTGGTCAATATGAATATTGCTGTTGTCACTGTCTTTGGGAACCTGCTCATCATTCTGGCCTTCATCTCTGACTCCCACCTCCACACACCAAGGTACTTCTTCCTCTCCTAAACTGGCTTTTACAGATATCTGTTTCATCTCCACCACTGTCCCAAAGATGCTGCTGAACATCCAGAGAGAGAGAGTAAAACCATAACTTAAGTAAACTGTCTTATCCAGATGTATTTTTTCATGATTTTTTCAGGATTAGACTTCTCCTTCTTGACCATCATGGCTTATGACCACTTTGTGGCCCTCTGTCATCCCCTGTGTTACATGATCTTCTTGAACCCCCAGGTTTGTGGGCTCCTGCTACTGGCATCCTGGTAACTAAGTGGTTTGGACTCCCTTTTACATAGCTTAATGGTTTTTCAATTTTCTTTTTGTACAGAGTTGGAAATCCTGCATTTTTTCTGTGAACTTAATCCGGGAGTCAGACTTGCTTGTTCTGACACCTTCGTCAATGACCTAGAGATGTATTTTGCAGCTGGACTTCTGGCTGTTTTTCCATTCACTGGAATCCTTTTCTCTTACTCCAAGATTGTATCCTCCATTTTGAGAATTTCAGCACATGAGGGAAAGTGTAAAGCCTTTTCTACTTGTGGTTCTAACCTCTCAGTAGTGACCCTGTTTTATTGTACAGGCCTTGGAGTGTATTTTAGCTCTACTGCTACCCAAAACTCAACAGCAAGCAAAATAGCCTCAGTGATGTACATGGTGGTCACTCCCATGCTGAACTCCTTTATCTATAGCTTTAGAAACAAGGACATAAAGCAGGCCTATAAAAAGCTTTCTAGGTGAGAAAACCTCTCTCTATAAAAAGGTCACTTACTTCAAGTTTAGAAATTGTCTCATGATTAACAGAGGTTAAACCCCGGATGGTTTCAATCCAGATACTTTTATCAATGCCTAGAAAAATAATCTCTTATATGCCTAATTTCTAGGATTCTCTGGTTTTAATTTTTGAACATTAAAACACCTATTTATTATGCAATTTCCTTTAAATCATTTGACTTCTCTGTTGTATTCTCTATTATAATACTGAAGAAAGAATTTTACACCTGAATTTTCAGCAATAAAATATTTACTCCATGTAGTTTGTACCTATAAAATTATAGTAGTCAATGGATCAATGAATTTGTATTGATATGTCATTGTTGTTTTAATTTTGCAATTCCCTAATGACAAATGATGTTGAGCTTTTAAAAAATTGTTATTTATTTATTTTAATTTTTAAATTTTAAAGTAGGTTTAAATTACATAAAAGTTACAAAACAATATAGGGGTTCCCATATGCCCCCTCTTCACCCTCCCCCTCTTTCCCATATTAACAACGTCTTTCGTTAGTATGGTACATTTCTTACAATTGATGAACACATATTGAATGATTTCTTCTAACCGTGGACTATAGTTTACATTATAGTTAACAGTCTGTCCCGTACAATTTTAGGTTATGACTAAGCAAATTATGGCCAGTATCCGTCATTGCAATGTCATGCAGGACAATTTTAATGTCCTTAAAATTCCCCCGTGTTACACCTGCTCTTCCCTTTCCCTCCATTCAGAAATTCTGGTGTCCACTGTCTACATATCAATGATAAAAGTGCTTCCATTGCTATAATAATAAGTCAGTTTTAGTCCATTGTTTGTTCCCAAATCCTGAGAATTTTGGGATTGTGAGGCCCACTGTATTTCTAATTTAGAGGGGGCTTACATCCGATGGGGCAAATGGATGGAACTATCTTGCTTGCAGTTGCAGATACTCTCTGTTCTTTGTTTTGGGCATTGTCCATCACCATCTCTTTGTTAGGTGTCCTGGGTGAATCCAATGAACTGGAGAGCAGGTGTTGAAACATTGCTTATATTCAAAGCTCAACTGGCACTTGTAGAGACCAAAGATTTGGCTCCGAGATATATATATTAACAGGTACAGTGCTAATTATAGGTTCAAATAAAAGGGAGAGAAGAGCCATGTGTTGGGAATCTGTAAATGAGTCTAACTCTTTTACACTGGGCAACATAAATTCCAAAGTAAGGCCCACAGACAGAGTGCTGAATTCCTGAGATTCTATGCCCTGATTTTAGTGTCTAGATGTCTCTAGAGCCATCAGGATTCTTTCTGTTTGATGCACTGTTCACTGTGGCAGTCAATGAGATCCTGCTGAGCCGTGCATAAGGTTAACCTCAGGAATGACCCTCCCAACTCACTTTGAATCTCTTAATCATAAAAACTCATTTGTGTTTAATATTTCCCCATTTTGGTGAAGGTCTTTTTCCAGATGCATTTGTAGTTGGCACTTGGTAATAATACCTAGGTGCCAGGGAGTTTGAGCTCCTTTGTGTATGGTTATTTGGGAAGTGCATATCTTCTTAGGATAGAATTCTGTTCAGAACTTTTACCCATGATTAAATTCACCATTTGCTTTCTTATTTTCTGATTTTAAGAATAATATGCACGTTTTTGTACAAATCATTTATCAGTTGTGTTTTGTAAATATTTTTTACAAATATTTAAAGTTTTTTAATCACTTGTCAATGTCTTCCACAGAGTAGAAAATTTTACATTTGAATAAAAACTAAATTAAAAATTTTACTCTTTCATGGATCATGCTTTGGTTGCTATATATAAAAACTCATTACCATAATATGGGCCCCTAGATTTTCTTTATGTATTAGTCTCGTGCTTTTATAATGAATTTTACTTTTAAGTGGTATGATTCATTTTGATTTAATTTTTGTGAAGTGAATAAAATCTCTGCCTAAGTTCCTTTTTCTGTTTGGCATGATTGCATCCTATTGTTTCAGCTCCACTTGTTGAGAAGACCATACTTTCTACAACAGATTGTCCTTGTCTTCTGTGAAACATCAGTGGACCTCATTGTGTGTCTTTGTCTATTTCATCAATAGGATTCTGTTTAATTATTATGTTTTTATACTAAGTGTTGCAACCAGGTAATGTGGTTCTGACAACTTTGTTCTTCTTCTTTACTATTTTGTCACAGGGTACATAAAGGCTACTCACAATGTTTGTTGATTAAAAAAAAGTCTGAAATTATTTGTTTTGGAAAATATTGCCTTGACAAAGTGTTTTTTATTATGGACAAGGATTTCTAGTAGAAGCAGGAACATATGTTTTCCCTGACATTTTCGGATAAGTGCAAGTGATTTATATAAAATCAATAAAAATATTAACTTGATGTGTTTGCAGTAAAAACCATACCATTTTTTACATTTTTCTGATCACTGCTTGTGGCTAAAATTGCATTGCTCTGGTATCTTTTCCAGGAAATTCATCATCTACATGGAAAAGAAAAACAAACATATATTTTAGAATTTTTCCTCCTGGGTCTCTCAAAAGATACAGAACTGCAGCCCCTCTTCTTTGGGCTATTCCTGTCCATTTACCTGGTCACCTTCATGGGGAAACTGCTCATCATCCTGGCCATCATCTCAGACTCCCACTTCCACACACCCATGTACTTCTTCCTCTCTAACCTGTCTTTTTCAGATATCTATTTCACCTCTACCACTGTACCAAAGATGCTGCTGAACATCCAGACAGAAGGCAAAATCATAACTTTTGAAAACTGCCTCAGTCAGGTGTATTTTTACTTGCTTTTTGGACAGATAGACCACTTCCTCTTGACTGTGATGGCCTATGACCACTTTGTGTCCATCTGCCACGTGCTGCACTACATTGTCATCATGAAACCCCATACTGTGGCCTCCTGCTACTGGCCTCCTGGTTATTGAGTGTTCTGGACTCCTTTTTACAATGCTTAATGGTTTTGAAATTATCTTTTTGTACAGAGTTGGAAATCCCCCACTTTTTCTGTGAAATTAATAAGGTACTAAAACTTGCTTGTCTGACACCTTCCTCAATGACCTACTGCTGCATATTGCATCTGGACTTCTGGGTGTTATTTCATTCACTGGTATTGTTTTCTCTTACTCCAAGATTGTCTCCTCCATTTTGAGAATTTTAACAGCTGGTGGCAAGTGTAAAGCCTTTTCTGCTTGTGGGTCTCACGTCTCAGTAGTAATCTTCTTTTATGGTACAAGTCTTGGAGTGTATCTTAGCTCTGCTGCTTCACAAAACTCAAGGGCTTGCACAATAGCGTCAGTGATGTACACTTTGGTCACTCCCATGCTGTACCCCTTTATCTACAATATTAGAAACAAGGAGATAAAGCAGGTCTTAAAAAAGATGACAGTCTCTCTATAAAAGGATTATTTGTCTCAATTAAGAAAAGTGCTCATGATTGACAGAAGTCAAACACTGGTAGATCTAAATCCACATTCTTTATAAGTGTAAAGAAAGTTGATTTGTAATTTGACAAATAATAAACTTCTATTTATTTAAAGTTTTATATCATGGACACCTGTTTCTTCTGTATTATTTTACATCATGTGATCTCTTTTATTGTATTCCCTGGAATCAGTTTTGAAGGCTGAAACTGCTGCCTGGATTTCCATCAGTAAAATATTTAATTCAGCTAATTCTGTATATATACAATCATAGCAAGTTCTGGACTGATGTAGGTATACTGCAGTCACTGCCAGATGAAATCAAGTGTTTGATTTATATGATTTTGGTGAGAAATAATCACTCATAGCAAAGGCTGTGTACCAGCTACCAGGTTTTTTGTTCTTTGGCTTCAGAAAGGAGTCCTGTGCTGAACTGGAGACACTGTCTGACTGGTTTACAATAATCCACATTTGATCTCAGAAATGCTCCTTTTTCCTGCACATTGTCAATTACAAATTAAGTGAGGTTGTAATCAACAACACCACCCTGATTCTTCAACTTTGATGGTCTTAACAAATTCCATGATTATCCAGTGAGGTAAGGCTGTCTCTTTAAAATGATTTTCAAAGTTAAGGACATTTTCAGGAAATTTCTCTCAGTACTTCCTACAATAATAGTTCACCTTTATAGATCATAAAACCAATGTGGTGTTTTCCACATTTCCTACTATATCTTTTTAAACAATTGAAGCCAGGTAGTAGGCCACAATTGCAGGTGTTTATGTAGATTTACTGGGTACTTTGTGAGGTAGAGTAAGTTGAATGCCTCACTGGTCACCTGATTCCTGGGCCATCACTAAAAAAGGCAAACCAGAGAGGCATTTTGGAATTAGTGATTTTTCTGAGCTATTGGTCATTTTTTGAAAATAATTGTTTATGTATTTGTTTTCACTTCTCATTCTTTGGGAAGGCTGTGAATTCATTTCATTTTGTAATTTATTAAGACACAGTTTCAGAATCTGATGTTATACATGTCAGAACTGTAATTTTCTTGGAAAGATATTTCACTCCTGCGGTCTTATAAAATTTCCCTGATTTGATTGCACCATAATCTGAGATTTAAAAATCTTCAGCTTGTCATTTCCTTTTGGAAGTCTCCACCTCACTCCACATTTCTTGAATTACGATTCCCAGCAAAATCGTTTATCACATAAACCAGTCAGTTTGTCAAAATCTTTCCTAGACAAAGCCTTTAGAGATTAATGCAAACAATATATTCAGAATAATCTTTCCAAACTATACATACACAATCGTGTACATTTCTGCAGTGGAAATGGTGTCATTGGCATTCTCACTCCCAACATCTTGATATACAAATTCCCAGATTCATATCCTGCAAGACTGTGCTTTGGCAATCAGTTCTCTTACAAAACAGTTTTCATGTATGGCTTCTTTTCAAGCAGAAATCTCTTTCCAAATAGAAGTTTTTAATAATTTTGACAATAGTCAATTGTTCATTTTGGGGAATAAACAATGGACTAAAGTAGACTTATCATTATTCTATTATACACTCATTACCATTATAGAAGTGGAAGAATTTTTATCATTGATATAAAGGCAGTAGCCACCTGAGGTTGTGAGGGGAAGGAAAGAGAAGAATTGGAGTAATATGGTGACATTTTAGGGACATTGGATTTCTCCTGCATTGCATTGTAATGACAGATACAGGTCATTATAATTTTGTCATAACTATAAAATTGGGCAAGACAGTGTAAACTAAAATCTAAATAAAAGTCCATGTTTAGTAGCAGTGCTTCAATATGTGTTCATCAATTGTAATAAATGTATCACACTAATGAATGATGTTTTTGATGTGGGAAAGCATGGAAAGTGAGAGGGTAGAGCATATGGGAATCCTCTATATTTTTATGTAACATTTATATAATCTAAAGCTTCTTTAAAAAAAAAAACACCTTTTAAATTAAAAAATAATTTTGAGAAATAACTTAAGCATGCATACTCATCTTATTGAAGAAGCTAGATTTATGTGTTTCAAGTAATTGGAAGTATAGAAAACCCTGAAAAAAAGGCAGGCTTAGAAAGTTGATACTTCTCTTACCATCTGGAACATTGTGCCATCAAGAAGACACCACAAAAATTATTGGCTCCACTAATATGCCTCCTTTCTGCAATCAGGTAGTAGGAGGCACATGCCTATAAGGATTGGTTAAATAGACACTACACCTGCTTTTTCCCCATCCTCTGGAGGACAGGAAGACAAGCCAGAAAGAGGTAGAAAGGGCTGCCAAGAACCATGTACCACCCCCACATCACACCGGTAGTGTAGACTGGATGGTGGATGTAAACCATACTTATATTTTGAATATAATTAAGGAGAGAGGGTGATTGTATTTCTTTCAAAATTCCCTAAGAACATTCTCTGTTGCCTTTCTAAATACCTTTCTGATGCATTAATTCATATGCTAAGATTTGCAGTGTGGCTCAATCGATAGAGCTCCCGTTTACCATATGGGAGTCTCCGGGTTCGCTTCCCAGGGCCTCCTTGTGAGGGCAGGCCGGCCCGCGTGGCTCGGTGGGCTGATGCAGCAACACCTCACAGCAGGGGGGAGAGAAGCAGACACAGAAAGAACACAGCAAATGGACACAGCAAACGCAATCAGCAAGGGGGGAAAAATAAATAAATAAATAAATAAATAAGTCTTAAAAAAGATTTTTTTAAGCACATGTCATGAGTGAGTGATGGAGAGCTTTTCAACTCTGCTATATCTTCCTAGCATTTACCTATTTTTAAGTGGATTTTTGCTTCCTTCCCAATTACTGCATTTTCTATTTTTTCTCTCAAAGGAAAAGAGTATTTTTGGTTTTGTCAGTAAATTTTACTCTTCTCAAGTACCCTACAATCTGTGGAAACAATAATGATTCACACTAAACTGAGTGTAGAAATTTGTTCTGATGGAAAATAAATTTACTCTTTAAGAAACTATAAATGGCTCCAAGAAAAATGAAATCACATTGTCAGCTATCATTGAATCTTAAGTGCAATTTAGGTTTTGTTTTTTTTGTTTTTTTTAAGATAAAACTTGAAGAGTTACCCTAAAATTTAGAATTCAGCTAAGGAAACGTCCATAAATTGAGTGAGGGTTAAAGACTAGGTTACAGAGGGAAATACTAGCATTTTTCTTGGAGAAGTAGAAGACTTGATGGCTGCCTGTAAATCATGAAATACATGTTACATAGAAGGAGAAAAAGACTCGTTTTGAGTGAGCTCTGTTCTATTCAATTGTATTATGTTGTTTAAATAGAATAATGATTTTGGGACCCAACCATCAGAAATTTAGAAAAGATGAACACTGTAAATTGAAGATTTACTTCCCAGAGTGGGGGAAGTGACAATAAACACCCTCAGTTCCAGGTAACATCATTTAAACTATGACATAGTAGAAAACAGTAACAGAGGATTTGCTTCATACAATGCACCATAATAATGTAGGCAGTGTCAATGTGAGTTTATGTCACATATAGGAGTAATAATTTCTTCCTACACTGCCAAAAGCTGAGTTTCCAAGAGAAGTAAATGCTAGAGTAAGGGTATTAGATGAGAAGGTCCTGGATTTCATCTCCTAGTGTCTTTCCCCAATGACACCATTCTCATTTCCCCTCGCTGCCAGATCACCCTTCTCAGAATATTTGGAAGCACACACATAGCTCTGAGAGACATCATTCCAAATGTGGTTACATATGTGTTTCATCTCCTGGAGTTTCCAGAAGGAAAATTTGCATTTATTTATTATCCAAGGAGGAAACCATTAGTGGAACAAAAAATTACTGGAATGAGCCACAGAAGTTTTCTTTTGCTGTGGGAAGAAAATATCATGGGAGGAAATTCTTTACTTGTAAAAACTGCAAGGGGTCTCCAGCTGGTGGTAGAGTCCTGAGCCTCCAGCTCCTGGGGATTTCTTTTTTATTGTAGTTTGCATTACATGCCCTCTTTTGATTGCACAAGGAAAAAAATAAAGGCAGTAAGAATGATAATTTTTTTTTGTTTGTTTTGGGGACTATGAGCTCTGAACACAATACATGTTTATCATGCAAACCTGACTGCCCATTTCCGTCACACTACACTTCCCGGCCCTCTCTTCTCTTTCTTATCCCAAAATCTTTGCTGTGCTCCAGGAACAAGGACAGTGGATGCTGCCACATTTCTCCAGTGTCCCCCCGCCCCAGCTCCTTGGCATCTGTACCTCCAAGGGATCTTCAGGGCTGCTGCTGATCTCCCCAGACAGGGATGTGTATCCCGGGTGGCAGAACAGGGGGTGTCATCGACACACGTGGAATGCTCTGAGCACCATGAGGCACAGGGCACTGTGGGGAAGACCCATTGATTGGAGGATGCCCATTGTCCCCTGGGGAACAGAGAGTAGTGTGTGGAGGGCATGGATGCTGTTAGAATTTCAGGGAACTCTCTAGGTGTTTGGGTTGGAAAGGACAGTTTGTCTTTTTCCCAGAAGAAGGGTTTCCCTGCGCCTCAGTGCCAGAATCAGCCCCCTGTCCCCACCTCTTTTGGCTGCCAGGATTCACTCCTCAGCTTAAGTGACTAATGGGGTTTGCTGCACAAACTCACCTGCAGGCTTCTGGGCTGTAGCTCCCAATGGCAATAGCAGCAGTACAGAGAGCCCTGGAGTAGAAAAACTGACACATGAAATAGGATACTCAAGTTCCAACTTCAACTGCTCTAATTTTCATAAAAACCAGGAAATAAATGGCAACCAGGGAGGCCAACATATAAGGACCACTTTTGGCTCCAGGTATTATCCTAAGCATGGAGGAAAATAAAGACTAATCAGAATCAAGCTGACCTGGCTGATATCAGTTTTCAACAATGATGTCATTATCCTTTATATCATTCCATGACCCACACAAAGCCTGTAGACTGCATGACAAAATTTTGACATTTTTCTCAGCACATGCAAGTTTTGAGATAGTGTGGTTACCTGATCTCCTAGCAAACATAGTGTAGGTGGTAAAGGGAGAAATCCCTATTAAGTCCTCAAGTTTGCCCTAGAAATCAATTTCACTAACTCTTCCTTTAAGAACATAATGTAAGTTTAATAACATCCATCTTAAAATGTCTTCCCTGATCTCCACTGTAGATAAAATGGGAAAACGAGCTAGGAATCAATCCAAGGACAGGTAAGGGACATAATCAAGATAAATAGTGACCAGGTAGCTCTCATTGTCTATAGCCATTCTCATATTGCTTCTTACCTGACAGAAACCTTCAAGATCCAGTTCTCCAGGCACAGACACCTGCAAGCCCAGGCATGGAGGACTTATGATCATGGTGAGAGACTCCAGAAGACTTACTGCTTTAAATATGGCTGGCTTTCTTGATGAACTGACTTTGGAAACTGCTTGTCTGATGTTCACTTCCCCAAATCTAACTGATAAACAACTTCTCAGAACTCATAGCTCTGGTGTTAAGTCTTTGGGTGACAAAATAGTCCTGGGACTATGAGCAGACTTATCTATTTACTATCTATTAATGCACCTGTTTATTTAAACCCACTAAATTTTTTATTATTATTTTAAAAGAAGCTTTAGATTACATAAATGTTACATCAAAAATATAGGGAATTCCCATATACCTCACCCCTCCTCCTTCCACACATTTCTCCATTAGCATCAACTTTCATTAGTGTGGTACATTTTTTGCACTTGATAAATATATATTCAA
>JAQZBX010077812.1:0-14217 GCA_029593785.1 Cabassous unicinctus
TATTTTGTGAAAACACTGGTTTCTTCAGTTTTCAAAACTATCAAATACTCTCATTACATTGGCAACTATTCACTTGTTTTCACTTAAAATGAATGTCAAAATACTGCTTTTACTATACCAAAGCTGTCAGTTGCTCACTTTGGAAATCTAAGTAAGTTTCTAATTCTTAGAATGCTATACATGTGTTTTCAATTACAATCAACTTGGAAACACTGCTTTTCCCTAATGTTGGCTGAATGCATTTTGTTATTTGCTTTACAAAACCAAAAAAGAAACTTGTTTTATTGGTGGATGTGTATGTGTATTCATTTAAAAACAACTTCAAGACACTGGTTTCACCTATCTCTATGTAAATGCAGGAGTTACTTCAAGTTTGAAAGATGAATAAGATTCTTGTTTGTTTGGATGCTATGCCCTTGCTTTCACTCGCATGTCAACATGCAGATTTTGCCTAAGGCTAAGCCAATGCAGTGGTTTCTTCACTCTACAAAATAAATAAGATTTGTCTTCTTTTTCCTGCTATGCCTGTGTTTTCACTTACATTCATCTTCAAAACACTGGTTTCCCATAACAGGCTGTGAATGCAGCAGTTAATTTAACTTTGAAAGTTAAGTATGATACTTTGTTTGTGTGCTATGCCCTTGCTTTCACTCATTATCAATGTAAAAACACTGCTTTAATTTAATGCAATGCCAAAACACTGGTTTCTTCAGTTTTCCAAACTATGCAATATACTCATTACATTGGCAGATTTGCACTTGTTTGCACTTACAACGAATGTCAAAACACCGCTTTCACAAAGCCAAATCTGCTGATTCCTCTCTTTCGATATCAAAGTAAGATTCTTGTTTCTTACAATGCTATAAGTGTGATTTCATTTACAATGAACTTGAAAACAATCCTTTTCACTAAGGTTGGCTGAATGCATTGAGCTCTTTGCTTTAGAAAACCAAGAAAGAAACTTGTTTCATTGGCTGATTTGCATGTGTATTCATTTACAAACCGCTTCCAGACACTGGTTTCACCTAACTCTCTGTGAATTGTGTAGTTATTTTAAGTTTGAAAGTAAGTAAGATTCTTGTTTGTTTGGCTGCTATGACCTTGCTTTCACTCACGTGTCAACACACAGATTTTGCCTAACTCTAAGCCAATGCAGTGGTTTCTTCACCTTACAAAACTAAATCAGATTTGTCTTTTATTTGCTGCTATGCCTGAGAGTACTCTTAAATTCATCTTCAAAACCCTGGTTTCCTGTAACAGGTCGTGAATGCAGCATTTAATTCAACTTGAATGTTCAGTAAGATGCTTGTTTGATTTGCTGCTATGCGCTTACATTCACTCAATATCAATGAAAAAACACTGCTTTTACATAATAATATGCAGAAACACTGGTTTTTCGGTTTTCAAAACTGAGCAATATAATCATTACATTAGCAGTTATGCACTTGCTTTCACTTACAATGAAAGTCAAAAAAATGCTTTTACAGTGCCAAAGCTGCCAGTTTGTCACTTTTAAAATATAAGTAAGTTTCTTGTTTCTTACAATGCTATACATGTGTTTTCAAGTACAATCAACTTGAAAACACTGCTTTTCCCTAATGTTGACTGAATGAATTGAGTTCTTTGCTTTAGAAAACCAAAAAAGGAACTTGTTTCATTGGCTGATTTGCATGTTTATTCATTTACAAACAATTTCAAGATACTGGATTCAACTATCTCTCTGTGATTGCAGTATTTACTTCAAGTTTGAAAGGTAAGTAAGATTCTTGTTTGATTGGCTGGCATGCACTATCTTTCACTCATATATCAACACACAGATTTGCCTAAGGCTAAGCCAATGCAATATTTTTTTCACTCTAGGAAACTAAGTAAGTTTTGTCATTTATCTGCTGCTATGCTTGTGTTTTCACTTAAATTCATCTTCAAAACACTGGATGCCCCTAACAGGATGTGAATGCAGCAGTTAATTCAACTTTGAAAGTTAAGTAAGATTCTTGTTTGTTTGGCTTCTGTGCGCTTTCTTTCACTCACTATCAATGTAAAAACACTGCTTTTACTTAATACTATGCTAAAACACTGATTTCTTCAGTTTTCTAAACTAAGCAATATACTCATTACATTGGCAGCTATGCCCTTGTTTTCACTTACAAGGAATGTCAAAACAGTGCCTTTACTCTGCCAAAGCTGCCAGTTCCTCACTTTGGAAATCTAAGTAAGACTCTTGTTTCTTACAATGGTATACATATGTTTTCAATTATAATCAACTTGAAAACACTGCTTTTCCATAACATTGGGTGAATGTATTGATTTCTTTGATTTAGAGAACCAAGAAAGAAACTTGATTCACTGGCTGATTTGCATGTGCATTCCTTTATAATCAACTTCCAGGCACTGATTTCACCTAACTGTCTGTAAATGCAGTTGTTACTTCAAGTTTGAAAGGTATGTAAGATTCTTGTTTGCTTGGCTGCTATGCCCTTGCTTTCACTCACATGTCATCACACAGCTTTTCCCTAAGGCTAAGCCAATGAATTGGTTTCTTCACTTTAGAAAACTAAATAAGATTTGTCTTTGATTTGCTGCTATGCCTGTGTTTTCACTTAAATTCTTCTTCAAAACATTGGTTTCCCCTAACAGGCTGTGAATGAAGCAGAAAATTCAACTTTGAAAGTTAAGTAAGAATCTTGTCTCTGTGGCTTCTATGCACTTGCTTTCACTCACTATCAATGTAAAAATTCTGCTTTTACCTAATACTATGCCAAAACATTTGTTTCTTCAGTTTTCTAAACTAAGCAATATTCTCAGTACATTGGCAGCTATGCACTTGCTTTCACTTACAATGAATGTCAAAACACTGCTTTTACTATGCCAAAGCTGCTGGTTCCTCACTTTGGAAATCTAAGTAAGATTCTTGTTTCTTACAATGCTATCCATGTGTTTTCTATTACAATCAACTTGAAAAGAGTGCTTTTTCTAACATTAGCTGAATGCATTGAGTTATTTTCTTCAGAAAACCAAGAAAGAAACTTGTTTCATTGGCTGATTGCATGTGTATTCATTTACAATAAACTTCAAAGCACTGGTTTCACCTACAAATCTGTGAATGCAGTAGTTACCTCAAGTTTGAAAAGTATGTATGATTCTTATTTCTTTGGCTGCTATGCCCTTGATTTAACTCAAATGTCAGCACACATCTTTTAGCTAATGCTAAGCCAATGCAGTGAGTTCCTCCCTTTATAAAACTAAATAAGATTTGTCCTTTTTCCCTTCCATACCTGTGTTTTCACTTAAATTCATCTTGAAAACACTGGTTTCCTGTAACAGTGTGAGAATGCGCAGTTAATTCAAGTTCGAAATTTAAGTAAGGTACTTGTTTGTTTGGCTTCTGTGTGCTTACTTTCACTCATTATCAATGTAAAAACACTGCTTTTACCTAATACTAAGACAAAGCATTGGTTTATTCAGTTTTCAAACTAAGCAATATACTCATTACATTGGCAGCTATGCACTTGTTTTCACTTCCAATGAATGTCAAAACACCGCTTTCACTATGCCAAATCTGCCGGTTACTCACTTTAAATATCTAAGTAAGATTCTTGTTCCTTACAATGCTCTGCATGTGTTTTCAATTACAATCAACATGAAAACACTGCTTTTTCATAATGTTCAATGAATGCATTGAGTTCTTTGCATTATAAAACCAAAGCAGAAACTTGTTTCATTGGCTGATTTGCATGTGTGTTCATTTACAAACAACTTCAGGCAAATGGTTTCACCTAACTCTCTGTGAATGCAGTAGTTACTTCAAGTTTGAAAGGTAAATAAGATTCTGGTTTGTTTGGCTGCTTTCACTCACATGTCAAAACACAGATAATGCCTAAGCCTAAGCCAATGCAGTGGTTTCTTCACTTAACAAAACTCAAAAGATTTTTCACTTATTGGCTGCTATGCCTGTGTATATCTTAAATTCATCTTCAAAACACTGATTTCCAGTAACAGGCTGTGATTGCAACAGTTAATTCAATTTTGATAGTTAAGTAAGATACTTGTTTGTTTGGCTGCTATGCACTTGGTTTCATTCAGTATCTGTGTAAAAACTCTGTTTTACCTAATACTATGCCAAAACACTGTTTTGTTCACTTTTGAAAACTAAACAATATACTTATTACATTGGCAGCTATGTACTTGTTTTCATTTACAATGAATGTCATAACCCCGCTTTTACTATACCAAAGCTGCCAGTTCCTCACTTTGGAAATCTAAGAAAGTGTCTTGATTCTTACAATACTATACATGTGTTTTCAATTACAATCAACTTGAAAACACTGCTTTTCCCTAACATTGGTTGAATGCCTTGAATTGTTTGATTTAGGAAACCAAAAACGAAATTTGGTTTATTGGCTCTTTGGCATATGTATTCATTTACAAACAACTTCAAGACACTGGTTTCACCTAACTCTCTTTGAATGGTGTAGTTACTCAAGTTTGAAAGGTAAGTAAGATTCTTCTTTGTTTGGTTGCTATGCCCTTGCTTTCTCTTTCATGTCAACACACAGCTTTTGCCTAAGGAAAGCCAATGCAGGCATTTCTTCACTTTACAAAACTAAATATGATTTCTCCTTTACTTGATGCTATGCCTCTGTTTTCACTTAAATCCATCTTCAAAATACTGGTTTCACTTAACGGGCTGTGAATGCAGCAGTTAATTCCACTTGGAAAGTTAAGTAAGGCACATATTTATTTGGCTGGTATGGGCTTGCTTTCACTAATTATCAATGTAAAAACACTGCTTTAACTTAATACTATGCCAAAACACTGGTTTCTTAAGTTTTCACAACTAAGAAATATACTCATTACATTGGCAGCTTTGCACTTGTTTGCACTTACAATTAATTTCATTACACCGATTTTACTATGCCAAATCTGCTGGTTCCTCACTTTCAAAAATCTAAGTAAGATTATTTATTCTTACTCTCCTATACATGTGTTTTCAATCAAAAACAACTTGAAAACACTGCTTTTTAAAACGTTGGCTGAATGCATTGAGTTTTTTGCATTAGAAAACCAAAAAGGAAACTTGTTTCATTGGCTGATTTGCATGTGTATTCATTTACAAACAACTTCAAGACAGTGGGGTTTCACCTAACTCTCTGTGAATGCTGTAGTCACTTCAAGTTTCAAAGGTAAGAGAGACTCTCGTTTCTTTGGCTGCTATGCCCTTGCTTTCACTCACATGTCAACACACAGCAATGCCTAAGGCTAAGCCAATGCAGAAGTTTCTTCAATTTACAAAACTAAATAAGATTTGTCTTTTATTTTCTGCTATGCCTGTGTTTTCTCTTAAATTCATCTTCAAAACACTGGATTCCCATAACAGGCTGTGAATCCAGCAGTTAATTCAACTTTGAAAGTTAAGCAAGACACTTGTTTGTTTGGCTGCTATGCACTTGCCTTCACTCATTATCAATGTAAAAACATTGCTTTTACCTAATTCTATGCCAAAACTCTGGTTTCTTCTGTTTTCAGAACTAAGCTGTGTACTCTTTATATTGGCACCTATGCACTATTTTTACTTTCAGTGAATATATAAAACACCACTTTCACAATGCCAAATCTGCCGATTCCTCACTTTCGAAATCTAAGTAATATTCTTGTTTCTTACAATGCTATACGTGTGTTTTCAGTTATAATGAACTTGAAAGCAATACTTTACCCTAAGATTGGCTGAATGCATTGAGTTCTTGGCTTTAGAAAAGCAAAAAAGAAACTTGGTTCATTGGATGATTTGCATGTGTATTCATTTACAAACAACTTCAAGACACTGGTTTCACCTAAATCTCAGTGAATTCAGTAGTTTTATCAAGTTTGAAAGGTAAGTAAGGTTCTTTTTTTTTTTGCATGCTATGACCTCACTTTCACTCACATGTCAACACACAGGTTTTGCCTAAGGCTAACCCAAAGCAGTGATGTCTTCACTTTACAAATCTAAAAAAGACTTTTCTTTTATTTGCTGCTATGCCTGTGTTTTCACTTAATTTCATCTTCAAAACACTGATTTCCCATAACAGGCTGTGAATGAAGCAGTTAATTCAACTTTGAAAGTTAAGTAAGATACTTGTTTGATTGGCTGCTATGCGCTTACTTTCACTCATTATCAATGAAAAAACCCTGCTTTTACCTAATACTATGGAAAAACACTGCTTTCTTCACTTTTCAAACTAAGCAATATGCTCATTTCATTGGCAGCTATGCACTTGTTTTCACTTCCAATGAATGTCAAAACATCGCTTTACTATGCGAAATCTGCAAGCTTCTCACTTTCAAAATCTAAGTAAGATTCTTGTTTCTTACAAGGTGATACATGTGTTTTCAATCACAATCAACTTGAAAACACTGTTTTTCCCTTACGTTGACTGAATGCATTGAGTTCTTTCCTTTACAAAACGAAAAAGGAAACTTGTTTCATTGGGTAATTTGCATGTGTATTCATTTACAAACAACATCAAGACACCTGTCTCACTTAACTCTCTGTGAATGCAGTAGTTACTTCAAGTTTGAGAGGTGAATAAGATTCTTGTTTGTTTGGCTGCTATGCCCTTGCTTTCACTCACATATCAACACAAAGCTTTTACCTAAGTGTAAGCCAATGCAGTGGTTACTTCACTTTACACAACTAAATAAGATTTGTCTTTATTTCCTGCTATGCCTGTGTTTACACTGAAATGATTTTCTAAACACTCTTTTCCTGTAACAGGTTGTAAATACAGCATTTAATTCAACTTTGAAATTTAAGTAAGGTACTTGTTTCTTGGGCTGCTATGGGCATGCTTTCACTCATTATCAATGTAAAAATTCTGCTTTTACATAATACTATTCCAAAATATTGGTTTCTTCAGTTTTCAAAACTAAGCAAAATACTCATTACATTGGCAGCTATGCACTTTTTACACTTCTAATGAATGTCAAAACACCCCTTTCACTATGCGAAATTGCTGGTTCCTCACTTTTGAAATCTAAGTAAGATTCTTGTTTCTTAAAATGCTATACATGTGTTTTCAATTAAAAATTACTTGAAAACACTATTTTTCCCTAACTTTGGCTGAATGCATTGAGTTTTTTGATTTAGAAAACCAAAAAGAAACTTCTTTCATTGGCTGATTTGCATGTGTATTCATTTAAAAACAACTTCAAGACAGTTGTTTCACCTAATTCTCTGCGAATGTAGTAGTTATTTCAAGTTTCAAAGGTGATTAAGATTCTTGTTTGTTTGGCTGCTATGCCCTTGCTTTCACTCATATGTCAACACACAGCTTTTGCCTAAGGCTAAGCCAAAGCAGTGGTTTCTTCACTTTACAAAACTAAATAATATTTGTCTTCTTTTTAAGGATATGCCTGTGTTTTCACTTAAATTCATCTTCAAACATTGGTTTCCCATAATAGGCTGTAAAGGCAGCAGTTAATTCAACTTTAAAAGTTAAGTAAGATACGTGTTTGTTTGGCTGCTATGCGCTTGCTTTCAATCAGTATCATTGTAAAACTGCTTTTACCTAATAATATGCCAAAACACTGGTTTCTTCAGTTTTCAAAGCTAAGCAATATTCTCATTACATTGGCAGCTATGCACTTGTTTTCAAATTAAATGAATGACAAAACACGACTTTACTATGCTAAAGCTGCCAGTTCCTCACTTTCAAAATCTCAGTAAGATTCTTGCTGCTTACAATGCTATACATGTGTTTTGAATTACAATCAACTTGAAAATACTGCTTTTCCCTAAACTTGGCTGAATGCATTGAGTTTCTTTTCTTTATAAAACCAAAAAAAAAAAACTTGTTTCTTTGGCTGATTTGCATGTGTATTCATTTACAAACAACTTCAAGACACTGGTTTCACATAAATCTCTGTGAAAGCAGAAGTTACTTCAAGTTTGAAAGGTAAGTAACATTCTTGTTTGTTTGGCTGCTATGCCCTTGCTTTCACTCACTTGTCAACAAACAGTTTTTGACTAAGGCTAAGCCAATGCATTGATTTTTTCACTTTTTCAAAACTAAATAAGATTTGTCTTTTGTTTACTGCTATGCCTGTGTTTTCAATTCAATTCATCTTCAAAACACTGGTTTCTGAAAACAGGCTATGAATGCAGCAGTTAATTCAAGTTTGAAAGTTTAGTAAGATACTTGTTTGTTTGGCTGCTATGCATTTGCTTTCACTCCATATCAATGTAAAAACACTGTTTTTACCTAATACTATTCCAAAACACTGGTTTCTTCAGTTTTCAAAACTGAGCAATATACTCATTACATTGACAGCTATGCACTTTTTTTCATTTCCAATTAATGTCAAAACTTTGCTTTTACTATGCCAAAGCTGCCAGTTCCTGACTTTGGAAACCTAAGTAAGAATCTTGTTTCTTACAATGCTATACATGTGTTTTCAATTGCAATCAACTTGAAAACACTGCTATTCCCTAAAGTTGGCTGAATATATTGACTTCTTTGCTTCATAAAATGAAAAAAGAAACTTGTTTCATTGGCTGATTAGCATGTGTATTTATTTAAAATCATCTTCAATACACTGGTTTCACCTAAATCTATGAATGCAGTAGTTATTTCAAGTTTGAAAGTTAAGAAATATTCTTGTTTGGTTGCTGTGCCCTTGCATTCACTCACTGTCAATTCACGGCTTTTACCTAAGGCAAAAACAATACACTGGTTTCTTCACTTTGCAAAATTAAATAAGATTTGTGATTTATTTGATGCTATGCCTGTGTTTTCATTTAAATTTAAGTTAAAAACACTGTTTTCAACTAACAGGTTGTGAATGCAGCAGTTAATTCAACTTTAAAACTTAGGTAAGTTACTTATTTGTTTGGCTGTTGTGCACTTCTTTCACTCATTATCAATGTTAAAACACTGCTTTTACCTAATGCTATGCCAAAACACTGGTTTCTTCAGTTTTCTAAACTAAGCAATATACTCCGTACATTGGCAGCTATTCACTGGTTATCACTTAAAATGGCTGACCAACCAAAGTTTTTATTCTGCCAATGTTGCCGGTTCCTCACTTTGGAAACCTAAGTAAGATTCTCATTTCTTAAACTGTTAAGCATGTGTTTTCAATTACACTCAACTTAAAAACACTGCTTTTTCTGAATGCTGCTTGAATGCAGGCAATTATTTGCTTCAGAAAACCATGAATTGTACTCGTTTCATTGGCTGATTTGCCTGTGTATTCATTTACAAACCACTTCAAGACACTGGTTCATCTAACTCTCTGTGAATGCAGTAGTTACATCAAGTTTGAAAGGTAAGTAAGATTCTTGTTTGTTTGCCTGCTATGCCATTGTTTTCATTCACATGTCAACACACAGCTTTTGCCTAAGGCTATGCCAATGGAGTAATTTCTTCACTCAGCAAACCTAAGTAAGATTTATCTTTTATTTCCTGCTGGGCCGGTGTTTTCACTTAATTTCAGTTTCAAAACACTTGTTTCCTGTAGCAGTCTCTGAATACAGCAGTTAAATCAACTATGAAAGTTAAGTAAGATACTTTATTGTTTGGCTGCTATGCGCTTGCCTTCATTCACTATCAATGTAAAAACACTGCTTTTACTTAATACTATGCCAAAACACTGGTTTCCTCAGTTTTCAAACCTAAGCAATATACTATACTCATTACATTGGCAGCTATGCACTTGTTTAAACTTACAATGAATGACAAAACATTGCTTTTATTATATTTTATTATGCCAAAGCTGCCAGTTCCTCACTTTGGAAATTGAAGTAAGATTCATGTTTCTTGCAATGCTATACATGTGTTTTGAATTACAATCAACTTGAAAACAATGCTTTACCCTAAGGTTGGCTGAATGCATTGCGTTCTTTGCTTTAGAAATAAAAAAAGAAACTTCTTTCATTGGCTGATTTGCATGTGACTCCATTTACAAATAACATCAAGACACTGGTTTCACCTAACTCTCTGTGAATGCAGTGGTTACTTCAAGTTTGAAAGGTTAGTAAGATTCTTGTTTGTTTGGCTGCTATGCGCTTGCTTTCACTCACATGTCAAACACAGATTTTACCTAAGACTAAGCCAATGCAGTGGTTTCTTCACTTTAGAAAACTAAATAAGATTAGTCTTTTATTTGCTGCTATTCCTGTGTTTTCACTTAAATTCATCTTCAAAATCCTGGTTTCCCGTAACATACTCTGAATGCAACAGTTAATTCAACTTTGAAAGTTAAGTAATATACTTGCTTGTTTGGCTGCTATGCACTTGCTTTCACTCATTGACAATATAAAACACTGCTTTTACCTAATGCTAAGCAAAGCACTGGTTTCTTCACTTTTCAAAGTTAAGGAATATGCTCATTACATTTTCAGGTATGCACTTGCTTTCACTTACAATGAATGTCATACCCTGCTTTTAAAGTGACAAAGTTGTCATTGCCTCACTTTCAAAGTCTAAGTAAGATTCTGGTTCCTTACAATGCTTTACATGTGTTTTCAATTACAATTAATTTTAAAACACTGCTTTTTGGTAAGGTTGGCTGAATACCTTGGTTACTTCCTTTAGAAAACCGAAAAATAACCTTGTTTCATTGGGTGATTTGCATGGGTATTCATTTACAAACATTTTCAAGACACTGCTTTCACCTAACTCTCTGTGAATGCAGTATTTACTTCAAGTTTGAAAGGTAAGCATGATTCTTGTTTGTTTGGGTGCTATGCCCTTGCTTTCACTCACAAGTCAACACACAGCTTTTGCCTGAGGCTATGCCAAGGCAGTGTATTCTTTGCTTTACAAAACTAAATAAGATTTGTCTTTTATTTGCTGCTATGCCTGTGTTTTCATTTAAATTCATCTTCAAAACACTGGTTTCCCATAACAGACTGTGAATGAAGCAGTTAATTCAACTTTGAAAGGTAAGTAAGATTCTTGTTTGCTTTACTGCTATACACTTGCTAGAACTCATTATCAATGTATAAACCCTGCTTTTACCTAATACTATGCCAAAACAATGGTTTCTTCAGTTTCAAAACTAAGCAATTTACTCATTACATTGGCAGCTATGCAGTTGTTTTCACTTACAATGAAGGTGAAAACACTGCTTTTATTATGCCAAAGTGGCTGGGTCCTCACTGTGGAAATCTAAGTGTGATTCTTCTTTCTTACAATGCACTACATATGTTTTCAATTACAATCAACTTGTAAACACTGCTTTTCCCTAATGTTGGCTGAATGCATTGAGTACTTTGCTTTAGAAACCCAAAAAAGAAACTTGTTTCATTGGCTGATTGCATGTGTATTTATTTACAAACAATTTCAAGACACTGGTTTCAGCTAACTCTATGTGATTGCAGTAGATACTTCAAGTTTCAAAGGTAAGTAAAATTCTTGCTTGTTTGGGTGCTATGCCCTTGCTTCACTCACATGTCAGCACACAGCTTTTGCCTAAGGCTAAGCCAATGCACTGGTTTCTTCACTTTAGAAAACTAAAGAAGATTTTTCTTTTATTTGTAGCTATGCCTGTGATTTTTTGCTTAAATTCATCTTCACAATACTGGTTTCCCATAACATGCTGTGAAGTCAGCAGTTAATTCAACTTTGAAAGTTTAGTTAGATACTTGTTTGTTTAGCTGCTATGAGCTTCCTTTCACTCATTATCAATGTAAAAACACTGCTTTTACCTAATACTATGCCAAAACACTTGTTTCTCCAGTTTTCAAATCTAAGCAAAATACTCATTATATTGGCAGCAAAGCACTTTTTTTCACTTAAAATGAATATCAGAACACTGCTTTGACTCTGCCAAAGCTGCTCATTCTTTACTTTGGTAATCTAAGCAACATTCTTGTTTCTCACAATGCTATATAAACGTGTTTTCAATTACAATCAACTTGAAAACCCTGCCATTCCCTAACGTTAGGTTAATGTATTGAGTTGTTTGCTTTAGAAAACCAAAAAGGAAACTTCTTTCATTGGCTGGTTTGCATGTGTATTCATTTACAATCAACTTCAAGACCCTGCTACACATACATCTCTTTGAATGCAGGAGTTATAAGTTTGAAAGGTAATTAAGTTTCTTGTTTGTTTGGCTGCTAAGCCCTTGCTTTCACACACATGACAACTCACCGCTTATACTTAAGCTAAGCCAATGCAGTGGTTTCTTCACTTTAAAAATTTAAATAAAATTTGTGCTTTATTTGATGCTATGCCTGTGTTTTCATTTAAATTCTTGTTCAAAACACTGGTTTCAAAATACAGGCTGTGAATGCAGCAGTTAATTCAACTTTCATACTTAAGTAAGGTACTTATTTGTTTGGCTGTTGTGCACTTTCTTACACTCATTTCCAATGTTAAAACACTGCTTTTACCTAATGCTATGCCA
Organism: Cabassous unicinctus; assembly: GCA_029593785.1. Classification (NCBI taxonomy): domain Eukaryota; kingdom Metazoa; phylum Chordata; class Mammalia; order Cingulata; family Chlamyphoridae; genus Cabassous; species Cabassous unicinctus. The sequence goes on from JAQZBX010077812.1 coordinate 12,391, forward strand.
AAATACTGGTTTCTTCAGTTTTCAAACTAAGCAATATACTCCTTACATTGGCAGCTATTCACTTGTTATCACTTAAAACGAATGAACAACAACTGCTTTTACTCTGCCAAAGCTGCCGGTTCCTCACTTTTGAAACCTAAGTAAGATTCTTGTTTCCTACAATGCTATACATGTGTTTCCAATTACAATCAACTTGAAAACATTGCTTTTCCCTAACGTTGACTGAATGCATTGAGTTCTTTGCTTCAGAAAACCAAAAAGAAACTTGTTTCATTGGCTGATTTGCAAGTGTATTCATTTGCAATCAACTTAAAGACTGGTTTCACTGAACTCTCTGTGAATGCAGTAGTTACTCCAAGTTTGAAATGTAAGTAAGATTCTTGTATTTTTTGGCTTCTATGCCCTTGCTTTCACTCACATGTCAAAACACAGCTTTTACTTAAGGCTAAGCCTATGCAGTGGTTTCTTCACTTTCCAAATCTAAATAGGATGTGTTTTCTTTTTTTGATGCTATACCTGTGTTTTCAATTAAATTCATTTTCAGAACTTGCTTTCACCTTACAGGCTGTGAATGCAGCATTTAATTCATCTTTGAAATTTTAGTAAGTTACTTATTTGTTTGGCTGCGGTGCACTTGCTTTCACTCATTATAAATGTAAAAACACTGCATTTACCTAATGCTATGCCATAACACAGGTTTCTTCAGTTTTCAAAATTAAGCAATATGCTCCTTACATTGGCAGCTATTCACTTGTATCAATTACAATGAATGAAGAACCACTGCTTTTACTCTGCCAAACTGCCAGTTCCTGAAGTTGAAACCTAAGTAAGATTCTTGTTTTTTACACTGCTAAGCACTTGTTTTCAATAACAGTGAAATTGAAAACATTGTTTTCCGGAATGCTGGTTGAATGCAGGGAGTTCTTTGCTTCAGAAAACCAAAATGGAAACTTGTTTCATTGGCTGATTCACATGTGTATTCACTTGAAATCAATTTCAAGGCACTGGATTCACCAATCTCTCTGTAAATGCAGTAGTTACTTGAAGTTTGGTAGGTATGTAGGATTCTTTTTTTTTTTTTGGCTTCTATGCCCTTACTTTCTCCCACATGTCAACACACGGATTTTACCCAATGCTAAGCCTATGCAGTGTTTTTTTCACTTTACATTCCTAAGTAAAAATTGTCCTTTATTTTCTGCTTTGCCTGTGTTTTCATTTAAATTCATATTAAAATCATTGGTTTCCCCAAACAGGCCGTGAATGAAACAGTTAATTCAACATTGAAAGTTAAGTAAGATATTTGATGTTTGGCTGCTTTGCACTTGCTTTCACTCATCAATGTAAAAACACTACTTTTACGTAATACTATGTCAAAACACTGGTTTCTTCAGTTTCAAAACTAAGTAATATACTCATTACATTGGTAGCTATGCACTAGTTTTCACTTACAATGAATGTCAAAACACTGCTTTTACTTTGCCAAAACTGCTGATTCTTCATTTTGGAAATCTAAGCAAGATTCTTGTTTCGTACAATGCTGTACATGTGTTTTCAATTACAATCAACTTGAAAACACTGCTTTTCCCTGACATTGGTTAATGCATTGAGTTCTTTGCTTCAGAAAACCAAAAAAGAAACTTTGTTCATTGATTGATCAGCATGTTATTGATTTACCCTGAACTTCAAGACACTCTTTTCACCTAACTCTGTGAATTCAGTAGCTACTTCAATAGTATGGTAATTAGGATTCTTGTTTGTTTGGCTGCTATGCCCTTACTTTCATTCACTTGTCAACACACAGCTTTTATTTAAGGCTAAGCCAATGCA
>JAQZBX010077813.1:0-14224 GCA_029593785.1 Cabassous unicinctus
TTGGTAGTTTTTAAAAGTTGATTTTTTAAATATATTTTTTCTCTTTTTTTAAGTTTTCCTTGTTATCTGTCAGATAGAGTGAAATTACCAGCCCAGTTAAGTGTGGGTATATGTAAGTGACTATCGGCTAGACATGCACAAAAGCTTCAACAACCTTTTCCTGGCCCTCAGATAAGTTCCCAGAGGGATGATCAGCTCTTCATTTGGCGATGCTATCTGATATTTGATTGACTAGGTCATTTACACTTTCTTATCTGGTTTTGTTTGTTTGCCTATTCTGAAAGCTTAGCCAGGATCAAACTCTTTGTCAAGTTCCTTTAATAATTTAGAATGTTCAATTTACTTCCAGCTTACTATTTGCGTGGGAGTTTTGTTTTTCTTCCCCTAATGACATAATGTAGTTTTCACAGGCGCTGAATGATCACATGCTTCTTCACATCGCCGCAGTCACATATCTTATTAGAATCCTCATTATCCATAAACAGAAAGAGATATAGCACTGGCGAGTTTTCTAAATACATTTGCCTCGGCTTTCTTGTGAGTAGGTGCTGGGATTTTCCATATTACATTTGAGGTTTGGCTCTGGTATTTGGGGGGAAACTTTGTTAGCCCCTTATCCATTTAAAGATTATTAATAATATTAGGTTCTATCTATATACTGAGCACTTTGCCAAGTGATGGAATGATAAATGGCAGCAACTATAAATCCTTATCCCCAAAAAGCACTAAATTAGACCCATAGAATTACTCATATACAATAAAATATTTAGAGGCAAGCAAGGCCAAGTTAATATGTTAAACAGCCTTCCCTGAGCTGACAAAGAAGCTTTCTGGTGGAGGCAGGCATGGTCAAATAAGGAAGAGCAGAGGGCTTTCCAAGAGGATATATGGCAGGAACCCCTGTCCAGGGGAAACACACAGGACTGAGCACCAAGGGACTAGCATTAAAATTCCTAAGCCATCGCTGCTAGAGAGAAGGTTAGCAGTCACCTAGGAAGAGGTGCTCTGTGATAGAAAATAAGTTCTTACAACATATTCAGGAGAAATAGCTACAGACATAATCAAAAGGACAGCATCCACTCCTGGACCACCCCTTCCCTTTCAGCCACCAACTAAGCTAAATGACCACCATACATAATCTCATTCAATCCATGCAACAACTCTGTAAAGAAGATATTGTTGACCCCATTTTTCAGATGAGGAAACTGAGGAGGTGAGAGGTGAAGTTAACTTACCCAAGATCCCCACACTAGTAAGTGACAGAGCCGGAATATAAATGCAGACATTTTTTTTTTTACAAGATCCATGCTCTTCACTATTATGCCAGGTTTTTAGGCCAGTAAAGAAAGCAGCTGGCATTCTGCAGAGCCTATTGGAGAAAAATTCCGGCCCAGAATCCAATTTAGAAGTGCTCTGGTCTAAGCCTTTTAAGATACAATGTAGAAGAACTTTGTAATTAGAGACTCAGCTCCATGACAGAGAGAGAGAGATACCTGAACAGCACAAGGCTGGAGTCTCTTGATTACAAAGTTCTATTACCCAGAGCTGGAAAATTCAGGTAAGCAGCACATTTTCAGAATGCCATCTTAACAAGGTGTATTTCTGCCTGAAGTGCTAGCCTTACTATAAAAACACACGTTTTCCCAACATCCGTCTCATGTTCCATAAAAAATGGGCCAATTCTGGGAATGTAGACTGAGCAGCTTCTGCTGTCCCTCACACACAGAGCTCCTACTTTATTGTGATGGGCTTTCATTTCCTTTCAGCCTTATAATGTTGGCCATGACTTTATAACTTGAGATTTATAACTTTAAATCTTGAGCATTTTTTGCTCTAGGAGAATTTTTCTTCTGTTTGGGCATCCTTCTTCTCAGAGGTGGTGATGCCTCTACATAGAAATTTGATTCAAGTCATCAGGCATATCCATAAATGTGGTTCCTTATAAGAATCACTGATTTGATCCACTTTTAAAAAATATAGTCCTTCATTAAAATAAACCATGAAATAATGTTTAAAAATAAAAATACATGGGTCTTATGAAGCCTAAGACCCAATCACGCACATGGGTAGAATTTCGTAGCCTTTTCATAAAGCATTAACTGTCAATGATTACAGCTGACTTTGACCTTATTCTGGTCCACAGAATAGGGGCTCCTCTCTAATCTGGCCTGGTGCTTGTCACAGGGTCATCCCACTCCATCAGGACAGAGGAAGGTGTGGGACTCCAGGGCTTCTGGGCAATCATGCAGCAAGGTCTTTGCAAGCACTTTGACCTAGTTAAGATCTGGTAACTTAGGTACCTGATGAACACCTTTTTTCAGAATATGGCATTGAAAATTTCTAACCATTTTCTGTTTTCTTCTCTTTCCTGCAGAAGCCCAAAATGTGAACCAATGCCCCTAACCTAAGACATGACAGGAAAACCACTCCCTGAACTGGTATTGGCATTTCTGTGCTCCTACTCAACTATATAATTACAGATATTGCTTTATTCAGCAACCGTTTGTTGAGTTCCTGCCATGTGGGGTGCTGTTCTTGGTGGAGGGGATACAACAGTGTATAAAACCAAGCCCCTACCCACAAGGAGCTTACATTCTAACAAAGAGATTAAAAAACACACCCTTTATCAGATATGAGGAAAACATAAAGCCTGGTAAGGTTGCTAGATAATAGGTGGGGGTAGTCAGGAAATGCCTCCCTAATACGGTGACATTTGGACAAAGAGCTGAAGGGAGAGGGGTGGCAGGGGGAGCTGCATAGCTCTCTGGAGGGAGGACATTCCAGGCAGAGGGAACCTGCCACACACAGGCTCTGAGGCAGGAGCTCTCCTAATTGTAAGGAATAGCAGGGAGAGCAGTGTGGCCAGTGTGGAGTGGAGGAGCAATATGGCAGCAGGAGAGGTCCGAGAGGAAGTGGGAGGCCCGCCGCTCCTATATGGGCTTGTAAGTATTTAAGGAAGGACAGTGAGGATTTTGCTGACTTGTAAATTGAATTTGAATTGTGAGTTTAATTAAATTTTGATGGCCGAGCTATGAAGAAGAAAAGACCTCTAACTGGTTGGATGATGTCTGGGAGTAAAATGATGAAGAGCTAGACAGTAAATTTGGAGAAAAAGAGTTTGATCATAATTATTGAGGTTGACAGCCATTTATTAAGCATCTACTTTGTGTCAGAGTCTGTGCCAAAAACCCAGAATACACCACAAAGCCTTCTTGTAAGGTGTAGAACTTCCTATACAGAGAGTAAAAAATTCCTCATGACTGATCCCTTTCAGTCTGAAAGGAGGTAAATTTTATAATGGGCTGTGTAGTGTAAGGAAGAAAGGTAGGGTTTGGAAATATACCTGGTTCCAAACCGAGCGTTTAGATACATATATAAAGTACCCAGTGAATAAAGTGACAAGCATACAATAGGTTCTCACATGTTAGTAAATAATTTTATTTTTATTTTGAACAAGAGTGAAATATACTTCTCTTTCCAAATGCTTTTTTAGCTACTGAGTGAATCAAACTTGGAATATGCATATAAAGATTTATTAACTATATCTTGCCAACTTCATCAATTTACAAATTATCTCAGAAGAAAATAATGTGTGCATCAGTTATCTATCGCTGCAAAAGAAACCACCCTAAAACTTACTGGCTTAAAGCAATAGTTTATGATCATGTCCCAGCTCCTGTGTGTTAACTGGAATCATCTGGGGCAGTTCTCACTTGGCATGTCTCCTTCAGCTGCAGTCAGACGGCAGCTGGTACTGGTGTCATCTGAAGGCTTGATGGGGCTGGATGTTTAAGATGCTCATTCACAAGGTGGGCAGCTGCTGCTGGCTATTTGGCTTGGTGCTCAGCTGGGGCTGACAACTGAAGTGCCTGCATGAGGCCTCTTCATGTGAGTTCTGAGAGGGGGTGCCCAAGAGTAAATGTTCCAAGAGGCCCAGGCAAATGCTACACAACTTCTTATGAGGGAGCTTCAGAAGACCTAGGCCCTTCTGCTGCATTCTACTAGTCCAGAAAGAAAAGGCCAACACTTATTCAAGGGGAGGAGAATTAGACTCCATCTCCTGTTGTGAGAAACGGAATGCATGTGCAGGGAGGGAAAGTGATGGCAGCCATCTTGCAGACTGTGTACTATGCCACAATGCTCAGAAATTGCAGCCGGAGCTGATTTCCTTTATCATGGAGAATTCCCTAATAAAGGAATGACAGAGTCCTTAGAATTTAACTGCAATTTCTTTTGTCCAGGTGTTCTGTAGAGTGAGCTTTCGATAAATGTTACGAACCGATTAACCCAGCCCTGTCTTCCCCAGCTTTGGGAGTCCACACAGAAAATTTGGATGTGTAGGATCCTTGATTTGTCACACTGAGTTAGAAGTCTTGCCCAGCCATATTGAACCTCTGCTGCACAGAGGCAGCAGAAAAGAATAAAAACAATAGTGTCCACTTGTCAATAGCTTTACTCCTCAGAAACCATGCTTATTTTCATCAAACCACTTGATTTTCATAACCACCTCCATGAAGTGGGTGAGAAAAGCAAAATTACCAACACGTTCAGCAGAGAGATGCAATCCTAGAGAAGCGTATGGCTTGCCCTCCTAGCACACAGAGGAGTACAACCTGAAAACTTCAGAAAGCAAACCCACTGCCCTCTCTACTAAATCACACTATCTTCCAGAAGATATCTGGGGAGAGTGCTTGATTACTTTCTATGACATCAATTATAGTAACAGCTGACATTTATTGAGCACTATGAGCCAGGCACGGCCTCAAGCACTTTGTGTATATTAACTCTTCTAATCCTTACAACCACTCCATGACATCGGGAGTTAGCTGTATCCTTGTTTTGCAATTACCTAAGTGAAGTTCACATTTCTAGAAAGTGGCAGAGCCAACATTTGAATCCAAGCAGTCCAGGTTAGTGCCTGTACTCATAATTATTACACTTTGTTAAAATATTGTGAATGCCTCAAACATGCCTAAATTCACTATGAAGCTGATATCTGAGAATTATTTGAACCCTTCTTGAACCTCGTTATATTTTCAACATGTACTATCTCTTGTGATAAGCCTTACTAAAAGTTTGACACTGGTTATGAAAACTAGAAATTGGTTTGATTCCCATGTGAGCAGAAAACTTGTTTTGTTTCATGGCCATATGTGTTCTTGACCCTGAATAGCCATCTAATAAATGTGTGCCCTTCTTCACAGGGGAAAATTTTAAAGGAGAATGGATGGATCAACAGAGCTTTCCCTCTGCCAGTCCCTTAGCCTCTCTGGGCCTCATTTTATTCATATAAAAATGTAAGCTTGGACAAAGTACTGTCTGAGGCTTCTTCTAGCTCTAGGGTCAGTGATCATCCCCTACTGGACCACGAGGCACATGTCCTCCTGAAGGCAGGCCACGAGGACACCTTGCTTTTATTAAATGTTGCATTGGCTTTCTAAGAAGTTAGTATCCTCTTGTATATTGTCCTAGAATATATTAACCATTTTACTAGCACCGTTTTCTATTCCTCCCCTAATATAGATTATAAATATGTTTGTGGCCAAAGAAAAATAACAGAAAATAGCTTTGCTCTGTTTCACATTCTGGGGAAGTTTTCTCTCCCATGGTTTAGCTTTGGAGGACAGCGATCTAGAGAGAGTATTGAGCTGACAGTCAAAAGTCCTCAGCTAGGGCACTGTCAATGCCTGTGACCTTGGACAGGTCACTCTCAAGCTTGTTTCTTCATCTGTAAAATAAGAGCCCTAAGATGAGGTGATCTTACAGTGCCATTCAGTTGTAAATTCTACATTTAAACTTGTGCTGATAGTCAGAATTTGAAGATAAGAATATAAATGAGAAAGCACACTATTTCCTTTGTAATTTATATGCTATTTTGTACTGCAGAGTTGTGAATACATTTGACATAAGGTGAAATGAATGGATATTAGTGTTACTACATAAAAAGCATTTTCTATTTCCAAGGAATTTGGGTAGGTGGGAAAGAGGATAAATCGAAGCATCTTCTAACCTGTCACTTTTAAAAGGTCCTGACTTTATTTTTTTTTTTAAAGGGGGTCTGGGAGAAAGGGGACAATGCAACAATACATACCCTAAACATGAGTTGGCTGTACTAATCCTTAGTTTAGAAAGTATTTGGGTTTTATTCGAAGTCAAATCTGTTTGGTACAGATAATATATTCTCGGACTCAAAATGTTTGATCTTAAGTGACTTCTCATTTAGAATTTTGCTCCTTGAATGAAGTTTTGCAATTGGTCCGTGCAGAGATAAAGAGTCATTTCCTAAATGAGTTCATTTTTATTATTATTACTCATGACAGGTGCACAAAATGCTGTGCAGTGAAATGAGCAGGACCAGCAGATGCCTCCTATGGCATCAATGTCAGTTTTTCCCTTGAGGTCCCCTTGTAGCCTGCTGACATATCTCAATCTTTCTTTCACTCTCCCTTAGGGTCACAAATCAATTTCTTGCCAAGAGCCTTTGCAATCTTGTTCAACTTCTTAACTTTTGGAATTACAATGACATCATTTTCCTGACCAAGAAACCTTATGTTCTAAAGCATCCCTTTGCTTTTGTTACTTATTCACAGCTTCTGAACATAATTTCCCTGGCTCCTACCTGGAAACTAAACAATCATAAGTGGCATGTAACATCCCCTTATAATTACATAATAAAGGTTAAATAGCATAAGGCGTGTTGGAAAAACAACTCTAATATCTGTGGTTCTTGATTGTGGATCTATGTGTTAGTCACTCTCACACCTAAAACAGTCATAAAAACTCCAAGTCTGAAAAGCGGATGAATTAACTAACTCAGTAGCGGAAATTTAAAAAGTCACCTACAAGCACTTCATGTACAGTTTTATCATTACTCTCCCAAACGTCCAAAATAAAAATTAGTAGCTCTACTTATGACTAAACGCAAAAGGGTAAAAGAGAGGTGTTACTTGACATTCTGAAAAAATAAATCCTGAATATAGGATGCTAACTTTTCTACTATTGAGGCAGGTTAGTGTAATGAAAGAGGGAAGGTGGCTCAGACCCGGCAGAGAACACGCCAGCAGACAGCATGGCCGTGAGACCCCGCCCGGAAACCTCCTGAGGGGAAGCCTGGTACTAAAGAACAAAGCCAGAAAGATCCCATTAGACCCTGGCCATGAGGTCCCATTTAGAACTCTTTCCAGGATCAAAGGGAATCCCCAGATAGCTCCCAAACAACAGGCCTCCCATTTGTCCCCTGAGAGCTAACAGGTGAGGCAAACAGGTGGGGCCCCTCCCCAGCATTAGAAAAGGGGAGGAGGAAAGACTTTAAAATGGCCTAACCTGGGGCCCCCCACGTGTGTCTCCCCTCAGTACGCCCACAATCTATGTCTCAGATTGTGTACTGTTTTTCTTTTCCTGTTTCTTAATAAACTCTTTACTCACTTGCCTACCCTATGGCATGCCCTTAAATTCTTGTATATGACATAAGCCAAGAATCTAGAAGCCCAGAACCCAAAATGTTCCACTAACACTAGTTGTATATTATTTAAACAAAATATTTTGGGTTTATAATTACCCTGATTTTATGTTGTCTCCCAGAGAAAGTTCCTTGAAGGCAGAAAACATGTTGGTAGCACACCATCAAATTTAAGGCATCTAAAACAACTTTTTCCTAGTAGGTACTTGGCAAATATCTATTAATCAGAGAATTCTGCCTTCAATAAGCTATCTGTGAAGTCAGAACTTCTTTTATGGCAGGTTTAAACATCAATCAAAGTTTGGCACTGTTTCTTCTCAATAGCCTATTATAGTTTTTCAACTTGTGCATATATAAGTAAACATAATACTTTTTCAAAGCACTTTGTATTAACAATTTTTAGATGGGAATCTTGCTTGAGGTAGAAATGTAAATATATTTTTGAGATCCTTATTTGAGAATCTGTCAATGAAAAAGAATATTTTGGGTTTTTCTTTGTGTTTTGAAAATGTTGGAAAATATTTTTCTTAACTGCTTTCCCCACTCACGGCTTTAAAACTCATCTTCTAACCTGATGTGGAGGCAGTGGCCACCAGAGGTTCTGAGGGGAGGGAGAGGGAAAAATAGGTGTAATATGGGGCATTTTCGGGACATTGGAATTGTCCTGAATGATGTTGCAATGACAGATACAGGCCATTATATATCTTGTCATAACTTACAAAATTTTGAGGGAGAGAGTTTAAACTATAATGTAAACTATAATCCACACTTAGTGGCAATGCTCCAATATGTGTTCATTAATTGTAACAAATGTACCACACTAATGAAGGATGTTGTTAATGTGGGAAAGTGGCAGAGGGGTGTAGGGAGTGAGGCATGTGGGAATCCTCTATATTTTTTATGTAACATTTATGTAATCTAAGTATCTTTTAAAAAATAAAATAAAATAAAATTTAAAAACTTAAAAAAAAAAACCTCATCTTCTTCCACACCTATAGTGCTGTATATATCCCAATAACTGGGTGGTAGGAAGAGTCAACAGTGCAGCTGGGCTTTAACTCCTCAATGGGGGTACAAAAGTAGATCAAGAAAGGAGGGAAGACAAATGCAGAAAGCAAGAACCAAAATGGAATGAGAGCATTTGATAAAAGGAGAATCCCATCAGAGAAGTAGGAAGGCCTCAGGGAATGGAACCAAGAATGGGTCATTATGAAGGCAACAAATACAAAGGACAAGATCAAAAGAATGTTGAAAGCCATAAAGGATACAACAGCAAGAGGCACCTCCAGGGCCCTCACAGAATTCTGCTGGATGACTCACTGCAGCTTTACCTGCTTTTAATTTCCCAGGTAAGTAGTTTCTGCTCATGGAGTCCTTCATAGGCATCAAAATGTTTTTGACAATATCAGAAAGCAGCAATGGAAAATCACTGCATTTTCCTCTGGTATCTATTTTGCCTCTTTCTGCATGCAAAGCAGTATCATATTAGTTAACCGTTTAGGTGTTGAGTAAATGTTAGGCAAATAATATCAATGATACCTTACAACTGGCAACCCTTTCTTTCAAAAATACCATCTCCCTCTGGTTGTGTTTATCCACCACAGAGTCTGTAGTGTCATTTTGTAAGCAGTTTCTGGTTTTGAGATTTAAAACGAAAATAAAGCTTACTTTAAAGTATTCTTGTCCTTTCAAGGATGGTTTTACTGCAAAAATCAATCCCAAAAGTCTAGAGTGTACATGAAGGTCTTTTCACTTCTCCATGAACACATTTATTTAAGTGCCCTACCTATCTTCCAGGATAACGCGAGAACTTTTACCCAGTTTTGACACCTAATTCATCAGGGAAATTTTCCATCATTAAGAAAATGGTTCTCTAAAGCTATCTTTATCCACCAGCAATTAGGGAAGTTAAAGATTTATAAATCAAAGCCAAAGAAGTTGTGAAATATGAATCGATGATTTGACCTCTACTAGCCCAGAAATCTAGAGAAAAGTTTGGCTATGAAACTAGGAAATGTTAACTTTTTATTTAGTGACTACAAAAAAAAAAAAAAAAACTCACCACAAATACAACTTTTCTTGATTTAGGCTCCTGAGTTTTGTAACTTGCCAGGATGATTAACAAGCACATTTGAATGTCATTGCTTAAAAAGAATAGGAAAGCTTCTCCAAAACCATTTTCAGTAGCATGCTGTGTTTTAAAAATAATTCAACTCAATCAATTAATATTGTCCATAAATATTTTCTAACCAACCTTTTGTATTAAACTTAATTTAAAGCTTAACAAACTTTTGTTTGTGTGTGTGTGCAATGGAGGGGAGGGGAGCGAGTTAAATAAGAGGAGTATACTATGTATATGCAAATATATAAAAGTTTATGTAAATTAATGATGGGTAATTTTTATTGAAACATTAAATTTTTGGAGTAACAACAGCACAAGAATTTAGATTTGAGAATTTTGCAGTCAATCTGAAACAAAGAAAGAAAGTGTCCCTCTCATCCCCCAAAACTAACTCTGCATCATGTATAGATATACCTAGTTTATTGGAAAAGTAAGTACTTAACAGAATTCTAAATTAAGCAATTTAAGAAGCAATCACAGATCACTGAACAGCCTAATGATGGTGGATATGGAATGGTTAAAAGGATGGACTCTGAATCTGCTGTCTATGGGATTTGGGTGGGATGGAGGAGAGATTTAATGACTTTGCCAAAGAAGTGTCCTGGCATCTATATTGCTGCTCAATGGGAGATTCATTTTCAGCTCAGACCCAAACAGTAAGTTACTCTTCCCACCAAAGGTGACAGAATAAAACACCACAAAGACCAGAGCCAGGAGCAGGCCATACACAAAACACAAGAGGGCCGAACCCCGACCCCCAGGCTATATGAAAGTAGAGTGCATCAAGGAAATGTCCCAAAAGCCAGTCCCTGAGCAATAAAACTCCAGTGAAAGCAATATTACATCTAGTATGGGAAGGAAACAAACAATACCACGAAAAGATTCAGTTCTGGGCAGAGGCAGGAGCCTGTGAGAAGACCCCAAATTAAGAGAGGATGATTCAAATTGAGCATTGTGATTAATTGGAATGTGAATTCCTGGAGCCCAGGACTGTGATATTTTTATCTGTGCATTCTTCATACACAGATATCAACAGGAAATGTTCAATATGGGCATAACTTTTCTCATTTGAATTGCTGCTGTTAGCAATTATTTGTTTTCCAAATGATTGCAATTCTTTTGGTTATTTTGTTTCAATATTCTAGAATTTTCTTGTCAACTTAATCTGCCAGATTTCAGGTACAGCTTATCAGGTGTATAGATATTGATGTCTAGCTAATATCAATCAACACTTTAGTAGAATGTGCCTGTCGATATTTTTATTCTCATAATTGCTTCATTTAACTAATGGCTACTACTCTTCTTATAAATACTAATACACCCTATGCTGTTCATTAAATAAAGCAAAATGAAAAAAATTTAATTGTCTATGTATTTCCCTCTAGGAATCATTAGTAATAGTCTTGCTGTACTTTGATATGCTAGTAATATTTAATAAGAATATTGTACTTTGATATGCTAGTAATATTTAATAAGGATATTGAATAACCAGCAGATAGGGTCAGTCTTTTGTTTTAATATACCTTTTTCAGTTCACAGACTGTACCACCATGAAAACATGTAAGAAGTTGATGATATGTGTGTATACACAAAAACACTCTTTCCATACAACTGAAAATATCATTCTACATCTACAAGTGCAAATTACACAAAAGGAACATTTTTATTTAAAACTATGAAGCAGACATATTAGTTGTAATATTTGACATGATGTAGAATCAATCAATGAATCAGAGACTTGCTGGGTCCCTGAGAGTTGTGTGAAATATGATATTTCATAAATAATGCATGAACAGAAAAATTTGGATATTTGAAAGCAAATAATCTCAGGGTCCAGAAATCCCACTCTGAAAATGCAGTCTCCGTACTTGGGGAATTCAGCCTGTCACTTGCAGTTGGCAAAGAAAGAGTCAGAGCATTCTACTAATAATCTTTTTTGCTTTGGGTTTCCCAAAGAGGCTGTTAATCAAGGTAAACTTAAGTTTTGATATCAAATTCTTTTCTAAAGAAAGTTTCCCTTTTCATGGATGAATTCTAGTGGGTTTGTTGAAGGGATGATTAATTATGTGCATTTTTCAGTACTATAGTCTAATGCTGCTGCTACCTACTCTAGCTTTGAACTTTTCACAAAGACACTGACACAAAAAGTTATTAGAAATTTTCCTTAGAAGTTAAAAATTTGTCATACAAGTGATGAAATAAGCAAGTGCCTAAATCCAATATTAATCAAAAATGCTAACCCTTTAGAAGCTGATTTTTGTGTGACTTTCAAGGATTCATTAATCAAGAATGTTAAAGAAACATGTACCAAGCGATGGTCTGGTTTCAAGTTTCAAAGATCCACAATATATTTATTTTTGGTGCAATGAGACCATCTGTAACCTTTGATACTGTTATAAACCAAACAGAGGGGGCTCTGGAATTTCTATAAAGGAGAGCCTCAGGCAGCAATCTGTTGGAATGGAGTACTAGAAATTCTTTTGATGATACATTTCATAGCAAGCACATTCTTTTTCCCTGGCTTGCCTATTTATTTGGTATAGTTTGGAGGAGATAGGGACGGATAGAGATTATGAGAAACTAAAATTCCCCTCCCCTCAGTATCGCCAATAAGCATTCTGATTCATTTTCCATAAGCCAAGGTGCAAACTTTACCAGCGCATCACTCTTTATATCTAAGCCTCACAAGCTTCTGGCCTTTATATTACTATATAAGTAACATCAGCCACATCAGAGGCAAGTGTCAGAATCAAGAGGATGATCTCTAGAGCTGGGCAGTCTGGTTTGAATCATGATTCTAGCACTTCTCAACTATGTGACCTTGGGCAAATTAATCAGCCTTCCTGTCTCGCAATTTTCTCATGCATAAAATGTAGAAATTTGCAGTATTTTCCTCGTTGGATTGTTGTGAGAACTAAAATTCTAATAAATAATAAGCAATATATATTATAAATGTTCGCTATTATTTTTCTACGTGATTGAGGAAGTCCAGGGCTGAGACCACAAGTTCCCCAACAAAATGAAACTCATGGGATTCAGGCTAAATGAAAAAGGACGGCACAAGGTGAAAAGCATTTTGTCTTGATCTAATGGTTCTTCATATTACTCACTCCAAAGAGAGAAAATAAACAGCCAACAAGAAACCTCTAATAAAACAGAGGCTAAAATCCAATGACCACAGACAAAATAGAATGCATCTTGTCTAATCCTATAAACCTAATATACAATAGAAATTATTCATATAAGGTTGGGTATATAAGAGCAATGGAGTAAGCTCCAATGTACTTTTGTGCCCTATAAACTCACAAATATGCAAATGTAGCCTATACATTTGAAATGGCTGAAGAGTATAACAGCCATTGATGAAAACTGGGCTTCCTTTGAAAGCAAACAAAAGAAGGGACATTAAGGGGCTGAGAAAACACATTACACACATCTGTGTCTACGGCAATGAGGAGACACTGAGCAGGGAAGGGAGGCAGTAGAGCTTGGGCCATGAACTGAAGCTACGATTATATGCCTCAGAGCATCTAGGTACCTAGAGGGGCTCTTTTTCAAGAGGGAAGCAAAGTGATGGTCGTAGATAAAAAGCAAAGAGAAGGAAAGCAGAGGACAGAGACCAAGTGAACTTGATCAAAGTTTGGGGAGAAGCCAGGCTGGAATGTCTGAGTTTCTGAGACCTTCTGACTTTAGATCTTGGTGGTTCCCAGAGGATTGTAGGCCCTGGGTGGGAAACCAAACACTGAACCAAGAAAATCCAGAGTGTTCAAGAGTCTCCATGCAGGGGTAACTGCTCATTCACATACAGACATCCTGCTAACAGGTAAAACAACACTTGGGAGTTAATGTCTAGAAATAGTTTTTTCATCTCACTTGTAGCACCTGGAAACAATTTTCAAAATTTGTCTACTCTCATACATCATGCTTTTGTTTTTCCTAAATGCTTTTGTTTCTCCTAAATTATACCCTTGATTTATTTTTCTTTTAGCAAACATGTGAGCTTAAGTTTTCCCTTGCAGTTTTGATTTTATTCTTAGATTATTTTAAATGTTCCTCAAAACTAAAAAAGGAAAAAGAGGGTGACTTATTGCTTTTATACTTTTAGCAATTTCCCACAGGTAAATATCCTGAAGTATGGGCGAATTATAATACACAGAATAAACGAGTTGCTTAATTCTCATGGTTCCCAATTGCTCTCTGTATAACAAGATCTATTTTTATCAATTGAGCAGTATTGTCCCAATTATTTATTAAATACTGACTCCACAGACCTGTAAAACAGAATGAAGATGTCAAGGTTCTGCCTTTTGGTTTTATAATCTACTTATAAAAGGTGAACATTTAACTCAGTAAAAACCTCAATATAATGACTCAAGGTCATACATGATCTCTTTATTAGTAATGCAGATAATCAAAATTAGACAGTATCTAGCTGCTTTAGAGAATATCTGTTGTGTTATGTACAGCACTCTAATTCAAATACCTCCATTCTTAGTTTTATTACTCCTAAAACAAAACGGAAGCAAAAGTTTCCAATAAGTCATTTTTAGAAGAAAAAATGGAAACGCATACATCAATAATTTGGGGGTACATGACTATGTTATCATATTCATGAAAATGCATAGGGAAGGGTGTCCTGATTG
>JAQZBX010077814.1:0-14211 GCA_029593785.1 Cabassous unicinctus
AAAAAAAAAAAAAGAGGATTCACATAGTTAACTGAAAACCCAATATTCATTAGTTAAAACAAAATGAACTATCATACATTCTTTACTCACTGCTATGTCCTGCTCTGCACTTACAATGTTAAAATACAGGATTCACATAGTGAACTGTGAATTTAGATTCCAATTTTGGAAACGGTGATTTAGTTCCCAAACTAAATTAAATACATATTTAATCACTGTTATGTACTGATATTGGCTTACAAACAATATTAAAACAGAATATTCACACAGTGAACTGTTGAAAGATATATCTTGATGAATTATGAAAACTAAAATACATGCTTTTTTCACTGCTATTCATTTATATTGACTTAAAAACAATGTTTAACACCATATTCACAATGTGAACTATGAAAAGACTATCTTGATTAGTTTTGAATAACTAAAATACATTATATATTCAATGATATATACTCATACTGACTTACAAAGTTAAAACATAGAGTTCACTTTGTGAACTGTGTAAACACTCTTTTGATTAGTTTTGAAAAGTAATTAAATTATAGGCATTACTAACTGCTATGCAAATATATTGACTTACATAGAATGTTAAAACCAGAATTCACATAGTGAAGTTTGAAATCACTATCTTGATTAGTTTTGAATACTAACTAAAATACATTCCTTTTCAATGGTATGTATTGATATTTAATGCATACAATGTTAAAACACAGGATTCACCTAGTGAACTGAGAAAACACTACTTTAATTAGTTTTCAAATCACTAAAACATATCTTTTTTCCAAAGCTATGCCCTGATATTAACTTAAAAACAATGTTTAAACAGAGTATTCAGATAGTGAACTCTGAAAACAATATCCTGATTACTTTTGAAAACTGAAATACATGCATTATTCAATGTTATGTACTTATATTTACTTACAACAATGTTAAAAAAGAGGATTAACATACTGTATTGTGAAATCATTCTATTCATTAGGTTCCTAAACTAAGTAAAATACATGCTTTATTCAGTGTTATGTACTGATTTTGACTTAGAATGTTAAAACACAGGATTCACATAGTGAACTGTGAAAACACTATGTTGATTAGTTTAGAGAACAAACTAAAATAGATGCTTTATTCAATGGTATGTACTGATATTGACTTACAGAGAATGTTAAAACACATGATTCTCATATTCAACCATGAAAACACAATATTGAGTTGTTTCAAAATTAATTAAAACACACACTTTATTCAATGCTAAATACAGCTATTGACTTACAATCTTAAAACAGAGGATTCACATAGTGAACTCTGAAAAACTACCTTGATCAGATTTGATAACTAATGAAAATACATGCATTATTCACTGCTATGAATGATATTGACTTACACACCACATGAAACACAAGATTCCTGAATAAACTGTGAGAAAACTCTCTTGAGTAATTTTGAATACCTAGAAAAATAAATGCTTCCTTCAATACTATGTATGGATATTGACATACAAACAATGTTACAACACAGGATTCTCATAGTGAACTGTGAACACACTATTAATTAGGTTCCAAAACTAAGTAAAATACATGCTTTATTTAGGCTATGAACTGATTTTGACTTAAAATGTTAAAACACATGATTCACATAGTGAACTATGAAAACATCATATTGATTTCTTTTGAAATTAATTAAAACACATGCTTTATTCCCTGCTAAGTACAGCTATTGACTTACAAACAATGTTAAAACAGGGGATTCACATAGTGAATTCTGAAAACATTATCTTGATTAGTTTGAAATAGTAATGAAAACACATGATTTATTTCATTCTATGTGCTGATATTGACCTGTAAACAATGATAAAACAATATTCAAATAGTGAATAGTTTCAAAAAGTAACTAAAATACATGCTTTTTTCAATTCTGTGTACTTATATTTTCCTACAAACAATGTTAAGGCAAAGAATGCACATAGTACTGTGAAAATTCTATCTGGATTCATTTTGAAAACAAATTAAAATACCTGCTTTATTCACATACTGATACTGACTTAAAGACAATGTTAAAACAAAAGATTCACATAGTGAAATGTGAAAACACTGCCTTGTTTACTTTTGAATACTAACTAAAATATGTGCTTTATACAATGTTATGTACAGATATTGACATACATAGAATATTAAAACACATGATTCACATAGTGAACCATGAAAAGACTATATAGATTGTTTTCAAAACTAATTAAAACACATAATTTATTCACTGCTAAGTACAGCTATTGACTTATAATGTTAAAACAATATTCACACAGTGAATCATTTCAAAAAGTATCAAAATACATGCTTTATTCAATTCTATGTACTGATATTTTCTTACAAAATATGTTAAAGCAAAGAATGCACATAGTGTACTGTGAAAACACTATCCTGATGCATTTTGAAAACAAATTAAAATATCTGCTTTATTCACTGCTTTGCACTGATTTTGACTTTAAAAGGATTCACATAGTGAAATGTGAAAATAGTGCCTTGATTTATTTTGAACACTAACTAAAATACTTTGTTATTCAATGATATGTACTGATATTGACTTGCATAGAATGTTATGCCACAGGATTTCCGTGGTGAAATGTAAAAACTCTATATACATTTGTTTCCAAAACTAACTAAAATAAATGCTTTATTCACTGCTTTGTACTGCTATTGAATTACAAACAATATTAAAATAAAGGATTCACATAGTAAACTGTAAAAACACTATGTTGATTAGATTTTAAAACTAATGAAAATGCATGCTTTATCACTGCTCTGTACTGATACTGACTTACAATGTTAAAATCTAGAATCCCCCTAGTGAACTGTGAAAACAGTAAATTAATTTGTTTTGGAAACAAACTAAATGTTTTTTCCACTGCTATGCATTGATATTGACTTACAAACAATTTTAAAACAGAGAATTCACAGTCAACAGTGAAAATAATATCTTGTTAAATTCAAATACTATCTAAAGTATTTGGTTCCAAAACTAAGTAAAATACATGCTTTATTTCTGGTATATACTGATGTTGACTTACAATGTTAAAACACATGATTCACATAGTGAACTGTGAAAACACTATCTTGATTAGTTCTGAAAATAATAAGAATAAATGCTTTATTCAATGGTATGTACTTATATTGACTTACACAGAATGTTAAAACACATAGTATGCATAGTGAACCATGAAAACACTATAGTGATTTGTTTCAAAACTAATAAAACACATGCTTTATTCACTGTGAAGTACAACTATTGACTTACAAACAATGTTAAAACAAAGGATTCACATTGTGAACTGAGCGAACATTATCTTGATTAGTTTGAAATAGTAATGAAAATACATGATTTATTTAATTTCATGTGCTGATATTGACCTACAAACAATGTTAAAACAGTATATTAACATAGTGAATAGTTTCAAAAAGTAACTAAAATACATGGTGTATTCAACTCTGTGTACTGATATTTTCTTACAATGTTAAAGCAAAGAATTCACATAGTGTACTGTGAAAAACCTTATCTTGATTCATATTGAAAGAAAATTAAAATACCTGCTTTATTTACTGCTATGCACTGATTTTGACTTTAAAACAATGTTCAAACAATGGATTCATATAACAAAATGTCAAAATAGTGCCTTGATTAATTTTGAACACTGAAATACATGCTTTATTCAATGGTATGTACTGAAACTGAATTACATAGAATGTTAAAACACAGGATTCACATATTGAACTGCAAAAACAGTCTATACATTTGCTTCCAAAACTAACAAAAATACATACTTTAATCACCACTATGTACTGCTATTGACTAAAACAATGTGAAAACAGAGGATTCGGTTAGTGAATTGTAAAAACACTATTTTGATTAGTTTTAAATGCTAACCAAAATACATTTTCTATTCAATTCTATGTGCTGATATTGTCTTACAATGTTAAAAGAGTGGTTCACATAATTATTTGTGAAAACACCATCTGGATTAGTTACAAATTTTAACTTAAAATCATGCTTTATTCAGTGCTATGTACTGATATTGACTTACAATATTAAAACACAGGATTCACATGGATTCACATAGTAAACTGTGAAAACTTTATCTTGATTAATTTTGAAAACAAATAAAATGCATGATTTATTCATACTTGGACTTATATTAACTTACATAGAATTTTAAAACAAAGGATTCACGTAGTGAACTGTGAAATCACTATCTAGATTAGTTTTGAATACTCACTAAAATAAATGCTCTATTTAATGTTATGTATTGATATTTAATATATACAATGTTAAAAAACAGGATTCACCTAGGGAACTGTGAAAACATTATCTTAGTTTTGAAATCAAATTAAATTTATGTTTTCCCTCGGATATGCACTGATATTGACTTAAAAATGTTTAAACAGAAGATTCAGATAGTGAACTCTGAAACAATATCCTGATTAGTTTCAAATATTGACAAAAATACATGCATTATTCAATGCTATGTACTGATATGGACTTTCAGCAATGTTAAAAAAGAGGGTTCACATAATGTACTGTGAAAACCCTCTATTCATTAGATTTATAAGCTAAGTAAAATAACATACTTTAATAATTGTTAGTATTATTATTGATTTACAATGTTAAAACACAAGATTCACATAATGAACTTTGAAAATACTATCTTGATTAGTTTTGAAAACAAACTAAAATACATGCTTAATTCACTGGTATGCAGATATTGACTTACATAGAATATTAAAACAAAAGATTCACATATTCAACCACGAAAACACTATATTGATTTCTTTCAAAACTAATTAAAACACATTTTATTCAATGCTAACTCAATAGCTATTGACTTACAATGTTAAAACAGATGATTCACATAGTAAACTTTGAAAAAAATACCTTCATCAGAATTGATAACTAATGAAAATACATGCTTTATTCACTGCCATGAATGATATTGACTTACATACAATGTGAAACACAGGATTCCTGAATGAACTGTGAAAACACTCTCTTGAGTAATTTTGAATACTAAGAAAATAAATGCTTTCCTCAATGGTATGTATGGATAGTGACATACAAAAAATGCTACTGCACAGGATTCACATAGTGAACTGTGAAAACACTTTTTGTTTAGTTTATAAAATTAAGCAAACTATTTCCTTTATTCACTGCTCTGTACTGATATTGACATATGAACAATGTTAAAACAAAGGATTAATATAGTGAACTGTGAAAATACAATCTTGATTAGTTTTGAATACTAACTAAAATCCATGCTTTATTCAATTCTATTTATTGATAATGATTTACAAAAATGTTAAAGCAGAGGATTTAGAGAGTATACTATGAAAACAACATCTTGATTAGTTTGGAATAGTAAACAAAATACATTCTTTATTAAATTCTATATATTGATATTGGCTTACAATCAAGGCTAAAAAATAGGATTCTCATAGTGTACTGTAAACACACTCTATCGCTTAAGTTCCAAAACTAAGTAAAATACATGCTTTATTTACTACTATATTCTGATAGTGACTTAAAATGTTAAAACACACAATTCACATCATGAACCATGAAACAGTATATTGATTTGTTTCTAAACTAATTAAAAAACATACTTTCTTCCCTGCTAAGTACAGCTATTAACTTACAAAAACAGTATTAAAACAGAATATTCACATAGTAAATAGTTTCAAAAAGCTTTATTCAATTCTCTGAGTGATATTTTCTTACAATGTTAAAGCAAAGAATGCACTGTCAAAATTCTATCTTGATGCATTTTGAAAACAAATTAAAAAACCTGGTTTATTCACTGCTATACAGTGATATTGACTTAAAGACAATGTTAAAACAAAGGATTCACATAGTGAAATGTGAAAATGCTACCTTGATTTCTTTTGAATACTAACTAAAATACTTGCTTTACTCAATGGTATGTACTGATATTGACTCACATAGAATGTTATAACACAGGATTCACATGGAGAAATGTGAAAACTCTATATACATTTGTTTCCAAAACTAAATAAAATACATATTTTACTCGCTGCTTTTCACTCCTATTGAATTACAATGTTAAAATACAGGATTCACATAGTGAATGGTGAAAACACTATGTTGATTAGATTTGAAAACTAACAAAAATACATGCTTTACTCACTGCTATGACTGATATTGACTTACAAACAATGTAAAACACAGGATTCACCTAGTGAACTCTGTAAACACTATCTTAATTACATTTGAAATCAAACTAAAATGTGTGTTTTTTTCACTGCTATGCACTGATATCAACTTAAAAATAATGTTTAAACAGAGGATTCACATAGTGAACTGTGAAAACTGCACATTGATTAGTTTCAAATACTAAAACACATGCTTTATTCAGTTTTGTAATGATATTGACTTACAATGTTAAAACACAGATTTCACATAATTAAAAGAATAAACACTATTTTGATTAGCTTTGAAACTAATGATGTACATGCTTTATTAACTGTGATGCACTGATACAACTTACACACAATGTAAAGCACACAATTCCCATAGTGAACTGTGAAAATCCTCTCTTGATTCCTTTCAAATACTAACAAAAATACAAGCTTTATTCAATACTACATACTGATATTGACTAATAAATAATGTTAAAATATAGTATTCAAGAAGTGATCTGGGGGACTGTGGGAACATGGCCAACAGGTTAGATATAATTCTTAGCTCTCACTAAAACAACAAAGAGGCTGCCGTGGGGACATGCTTTGGAGCACAGCAAACCAGGACACTGCTTACCAACTTCCAGAAGAGTGAGGGTCAGAGACATGAAGAAGCCAAACCAAGTAATCGTGAGTTATTAAATCTGCCAGAAAGGGCTCCCCTCCGCCACCCCTGAGATATTAAGCGAGGGTAAAATTCCTGAATTGTATGACAGTAGAGCAGATGTCTACCTCCACAGGAGGTGCTCTGAGTCATCAGATAGGGAAGACAGGAATAATTGGGAGTTGCTTACCTTGGTGGCTGGAAGGGGCACACAAACCCAGCCCCCAGGGCAGACAGACTAGGTGGTGACCGTATTGCCCTTCTCCAAACAGGAGTGTGATGGCAGATTCCAAGAGAGGAACAGGGGTCTGGGAGAGTGGAGAGTGATTTTTTTGCAGTGAGTTTAGCCAGCTGGGCCTCCCTTGAATATCGGAAGGGACTTCTCAACAGGGAGAGGGGAGGTCAAGCCCAGCCATCTAGGTAAAGAGAGGAATTATATCAGTGAGGAGGCAGAGACAGGCAGTGATCAGCACCACTCCAGCTGACTGCAGGGGATCTAACATGCCTGAGGGAAAAGGAACAGATAGCTTCTGAAAGGTTAATTAACACAAGGACCCAGAATACCTCAGTGGAAGAATTCCTGCCTAGCACATAGGCTCAATTCCTTACTATTCCTTGAGAAGAGATACACCGGGTTATCAGGCATCAAGCTGAAACTTTATGACAGGGAACATACAGACATTTTCTTTATATTAGCTTTTGTTGGATCTCTTATTTTTTTTTTTTAAAAAAGGTCATTTTCTATTTCTCTTATTTTACTTATTAAAACCCAGTTCAAAACCCTAGAGGGCAGGCTGCAGGGTGAGTAATTGAGGAACACCAGCAGTCTGAGCAGATCCTTAGGGGTCTAAGAAAGAAGGCTGTTTTTCCTTGGTTCTTTTTTGTTTTCTTTCTTCTGTCTCCTTTTTTTAAAAAAAGAGTTGCTACTGTCTTGTTTCTTACTTGTTTTATATCCCCTCCCTTTATTTCTCTGCTTATTTTTCTTTCTTTTTCCTTTTATTCTTTTGGTTACTGATCTATTCTACCTACACTATTTCTTTTCACTCCTTCATCTTTTTAACTTTTGTTTTCCATTGTTCTTTCATTCCACCTCTTTATTTGGTCTCCAATTTTTCTTGTTTGTATTTCTCCCTCTCCATTATTCTCTTTATACTTTCTCTTTTTAAATTTTTTCTTTCACTCTTTTCTGTTTTCTTTTCCCCTATTCTCATCATTCCAGCATTTTGGTTCATTGCATAAATTTTTTTCTCTATTCTGTTTCTTGTTTCATTGTTTCTATTCTACTTTCCTAATCTTATTCCTCTGTGCTTCCTACTCGTGTTAATTTTTCAATTTCCTAGGTCTTGTATGTTTGCTCTCCTTTTACTATTACCATTACTATTATTCTTTTTGTCTTCCTATCTCTTTCCTTTTCTCTGGTTCTAATTTTTTTCTTCCAAAGGAACATAGGCAGATCTCGCTCACAAAAAATGGCTGAGTGGGGGCAAGATCCTGCCAAGGTGAGCTGTTTTGGGAACCCACAGAGTAGGAGGCTTCAGGGCATCAATCTAGAGGCAGCTGGACAAATAGATAAATTTCACAAGTTGCTGCTGGCTTAATTCTTGGTTACTATGTTTCCTCTTCCTTGATTTCCCCTTTTCTGTGTATACCAATTTTGCATACCAACGCTATCTCTTTTCCTTCCCTCATCATTCTATCTTCCACTTTTTGTTGTTGTTCTTAATTTCCATCTCTCTTTATTTATTCCTCAGTTTTCCTGGTTTTTATTCCTACTTCGTCTATCCTGTTTTCTTTTATTAACTTTTTTCTTTTTGACTTTTCTTGTCTTTTTCCCTCCTCATCATACTGGGGTGGGGGAGGATTGTTGGTGTGGGGTGTCAGTGATGGGGGATGCATGGGAGGAAGTTCACTTGAGCATACATATAAGGTATGTAAAAATGTTCAAAAGTTCAGAGGGCATTGTCACAGTGGGTGGAGACTCACACAATAACCAAGAGAATACTGAATTTCCATCTTGGAGAGCTCTGCCACATTATCTAAGGGAGCAGTAACAGTCCCGCAAGTGCAGGGGCAATGACTGGTGAAGGAGGATGATCCACTGATGGGCCCTTGATATTGATGAGTAGGCTTATGAGCTTTTGCTCTTGATATTGAAACTTGGGCTATTGTTATGTGGAGTCTGGGGGTTGCCTCCTGGGAGTCTCCTTGTTGCTCAGCTGTGGCCTCTCTCTAAGCCAAGCTGAGCATGTGGATGCATTACCTTCCCCCCAGCATGGGATATGACTCCCAGGGATGAGCCTCCATGGCACCGAGGGATTGCTGCCAAGCACGAACCAGCAATGCAACTGGAAAAAGACCTCGAATAAAAGGGGGAGGGGGTAAAGACAAATGAGTTTACAGGGCTGGGAGACTTCAGAGTGGGTCAGGAGGTCACCTCAGAGGTAACACTTACGCACGTCTCAGCAGGATCTCATAGATTTCCAAAGTGGATGCTAACCCAAATGGTGGGGGCTCATGAGGGCTCTGGAGGCACCTAGATCCTACGGTCAGGGCAGATAGCT
This sequence comes from Cabassous unicinctus, assembly GCA_029593785.1. Lineage (NCBI taxonomy): Eukaryota > Metazoa > Chordata > Mammalia > Cingulata > Chlamyphoridae > Cabassous > Cabassous unicinctus. Next base: position 9,402 of record JAQZBX010077814.1, read on the forward strand.
CTGGAGTTTGGTGCCTTGCCGGTAGGCCCTACTTTGGAGTTTGTGCTCCTGAGAGTGACAGATGGAATCAGTTATGTCTTCCCTGCGTCTGTCCCTTCTATTTAAACCTATCGTTGGTGCTGAAATTTGTAGGTGCATATCCTGAGACTCGAGTTTTTGGGCTGTCCATGTGCTAGCTGGGCCCAGAACCTCGGCGTAGTTGCAACACCTACTCTACAGCTCGTTGGACTCACCCAGGAATGAATGAAGTTGGAGGTATCACATTACCTGATCTTAAAACATACTACAAAACTACAGTGCTCAAAACTGCATTGTATTGGCACAAGAATAGACATATTGACCAATGGAACCGAATTCAGAGTTCTGATATAGATCCTCACATATATAGTCATCTGATATTCGACAAGGCCACCAAGCCCACTCAGTTGGGAGAGAATGGCCTCTTTAACAAGTGGTGCTTGGAGAACTGGATATCCATATCCAAAAGAATGAGAGAGGAATACCATCTCATATCTTATACAAAAATCAACTCAATATGGATCAAAGATCTAAGAGCCAAAACCATAAATACCTTGGAAGATAATGTAGGGAACCATCTACAGGGCCTTGTAATAGGAAATGGTTTCATGAACTTCACACCCAAAGCACGAGCAGCAAAAGAAAAAATAGGTAAATGGGATCTCCTCAAAATGAAATACTTTTGCACCTCAAAGGAGGTTATCAAGAAAGTTAAAAGGCAGCCTACCCAATGGGAGAAAATATTTGGCAACCATATATCTGATAGGAGCCTAATATCCAGCATATATATAAAAAAAAATCCTACACCTCCAAATAAAAAGAAAAACAACCCATTTAAAAATGGGCAAACAACTTGAAAAGATACTTCTCCAAGGAAGAAATACAAATGGCTAAAAAGCACATGAAAAGATGCTCAACATCACTAGCTATTTTAGGGAAATGCAAATCAAAACTACAATGAGATAGCATCTTACACCCATTAGACTGGCAGCTTTCAAAAAACAGCAGACTACAAGTGTTGGAGAGGATGTGGAGGAATGAGAATCCTCATCCACTGCTGGTGGGAATGTAGAATGGTCCAGCCATTGTGGAGAACAGCTTGGCACTTCCTCAAAAAACTAACTATAGAACTGCCACATGATCCAGCAATTCCACTGTTGGGTATATACCCAGAAGAACTGAAAGCTTGGACACGAACAGATATATGCACATCAACATTCACAGCAGCAGTATTCACTATTGCCAAAGTTGGAATCAACCCAAATGCCCATCAACAGATGAATGGATTAACAAAATGTGGTACATCCATACAATGGAATATTACTCAGCTGTAAGAAGGAATACAGTGCTAACACACCGGATAATATGGATGAACCTTGAGGACCTTGTTTGTTGAAGCAAGCCAGACAACAAAGGACAAATATTACATGACCTCATTGATATGAATTAAGCAAATTGAGCAGACTCAGAGAGCTATTGTCTGGAAAATAGGTTTACAGGAAATAGAAAGGGAAAAGAAGGTTGTGAGCCAATGCCCATACAGGCATAATCTATGATAAGATGGAAGTGTTGGTCATTGAAGGATATGACAGGAGGGTAGTGATACTATTGGGTAGTGCAGGGTTGACAGGTGGGTAGAGCGGGAAGGGTGGGTTGGACAGTCCATGGAACTGGGGGGAGGGTTGGAGGAGGGACCAGGTGAACACTGGGGATTGACAAGTATGTGGTTGAAAGTACCAAACTGGGAACGTTTTTATGGCAATATGACAAGGAAGGGTTACTGGTTTAGGGTGCTGGATAGGGGGACATTCAGGTCAGGGCACACCTGGAGCAAGCTTCTAGGGAGTGTGTGAGTGATCATTTTGTCATAACGTGTTGTATCATTGGGTAGAGACCCACATAATGAGTGGGAAGGAGCTGGACTCCCATTCTGGGGAGGACCAATATGTTCTCCAACAGAGGGAAGGGAGTCTCTTCAGAACATGGGCAGTTCCTAATAGGGGAGGACAAACCAGTGTGTCAAGACCTCAGTGTTGTTGCCAGTAACTATCAATCTTGTCATCCAAGCAGTGAAGCCAGGTGGTCGCCGTGGGCCCTGAGGGGAGGTGGAGGGAGGAATAAAACATATGGAACAGGGGGTATTTAGTGGGCAATGGAAGTGTTCTACATGATCTTGCAATGATGGACATGGGCCATGTTAAATATCAAAAATTTTTTAAATTTACGGTTTAAAATGTAAACCATAATGTAAACCATTGACCATGCTTATTAGCTATGTTTCACTATTTGTATATCAGCTGCAACAAATGTACCATCCACATCTAAAAAGGTATTAATATGGGAAGGGGGAAAAGGGGGAAGATGTTGGGTATATGGGAGTTCCCTGCATTCTGTATGTGACTTTACTGTGACCTAAAACTTCTTTGAAAACAAAATGAAAAAAAAGTAAGACACTGGGGAATAAAAGGAAGAAAATGTCATTCTACATACAAGACAACAGATATTACAGTGATAAAAGGCAAAATGTAAAAAATGTTTTAAAATATTTTTCATTATTTTTTAATATCCCAATGTTTTAATTTTTTTTCTTTTTAGTCTTTTTAAATTTTTATTTATTTTATTTCTTATATTTAAATCTCCCATTATTTCATTTTCCTATTAATTGTATTAGGCTGTTTTATTGGTTTCATTTTTGAAGAAGCTTTGGATCACAGAAGGGTTACAAATGGTGCAGGGGAGGATCATTGGTGTGGGTGTCGGTCATGTGGGATACATGGGAGGAAATTCACCTTGGCATACATATAAGGTATATAAATGTGTTCAAATGTTCACAGGACATTGTCACAGCGGGTGGAGATTCACAAAATAATGGATAGAATATTGAATTCCCATCCTAGAGAGCTCTGCCATATTCTCTAATGGAGCAGCAACAGTCCCTCAAGTGCAGGGGCAATGACTGGCAAAAGAGGATGGTCCATTGATGGGCTCTTGATATTGATGACTATGCTCGTGAACCTTTGCTCTTGATTTTGAAACTTACCCTAGTGTTGTGGGGTGCCTAAGAGTTGCCTCCTGAGAGCCTCTTTGTTGCTCAAATGTGGCCTCTCTCTAAGCCAAACTCAGCATATAAATGCATTACCTTCCACCCAGAGTGAGATATGACTCCCAGGGATGAGCCTCCCTGGCACTGAGGGATTACTACGAAGCACCAACTAGCAATGCAACTGGAAAAAAACCTAGAATATAAGGGGGAATAGGTAAAGACAAATGAGTTTGTATGGCTAAGAGACTTCAAAGTGATTCAGGAGGTCATCCCAGAGGTAATGCTTAGGCATATCTCAGCTGGATCTCATACACTGCCACAGTGGATACTACCCCAAATAGTGTGGCTCCTGAGGGCTCTGGAGACACCCAGGTCCTATGGTCAGGGCAGATAGCTCCAGAATTTGGTGCCTTGCCAGTGGGCCCTTCTTTGGAGTTTGTGCTACTGAGAGTGACAGAGTTGGACTCAGTTATGGCTTCCCTACACATGGCGCATCTGCCCCTTCTATTTAAACCTATACTTGATGCTGGAGTTTGTAGGTGTACATCCAAGAGACTGGAATCTTTGCACTATCTACGTGCCAGCTGGGCCCTGCACCTCAGCAGAGTTGCAACACCTACTGTCCAGTTCATTGGACTCACCCAGGACAATAAGGAGGTGAGGACTGACAACCACTATACCAAGGAAACAAGAGAGGCTACAACTGCAAAGAAGAGAATCCCATCCATAAGCTGTATGAGATCTAAGTCCCCTCTCAATTAGAGGTGGAGGGGGCATCACCATCCCAGAATCCTCAGGATTGGGGAATGAACTATGGACTAGAGTGGACTTACTGGTATTCTCCAATAGACTTGTGATTCTAGCAATGAAGGAAATTACATCATTGATGTGTAGACAAGTGGCCACTGGAGGCTCTGGGGGCAGGGGGAGGGAAACACAGGTGTAACGCGGGGTTTTTTTTTTCGGGACTTAGGAATCATCTGAATGGCACTGAAATTACAGATACAGGCCATTTTATATCTGCCCATAACATGCAGAATTGTGTGGAAGAGAGTGTAAACTACAATGTGATCTATGGTCCATGCTCAATGGCAATGCCCCTGGATGCGTTTATCAATTGCAATGAATGTGCCACACTAATGAAGGATGTTGTTTATGTGGGAAGGTGTAGGTGTGGGGAGTGGGGCATATGAGTATCCCTATATTTTTCATGTAACAATTATGTAATCTAAGTATTTTTTAATAAATAGTAATAAAAAAATAAAGTCATATGCTGTGACTAGGTGTGGAGGCAAAAGAGGACATCAGCTAAATGCCTCTACCTCAGCCATTGGAGGGCCACACTGTCAACACAGGAGGGCAAAGAAGCAGAGGGATGGGGCAGTGAGGTAGGGGTGGGAGGAAGTCACTGTGTTTCACGAGCTGGATAAATCACAGCCAAGGGCATTCCCTATGAAAGAGGAGCAGCAGGGTGGGTGCTTTCAGAGTCTCATGTCAAGCCTGGGTCAGAACCTCTTTCTACTTTGGAGGGCTGTGGGAGGTGATGGCAAAGGCTCTTTGGAGGACATGACCCCCTGCACAGCAGCTTGGGGAAGAATATGCCCAACTCTGGGGGGAAGGAGGAAGGACAGAGTTTAGCATGGAGGCTAGTCAGAGCCCCTCACCCTCACCTCTGCATCCTAGAGCAGTTGCCAGTCTCATGTGCTCAGAGTTGTACCAGGCCAAGTACACAGATTCCCAGGCATGGGT
>JAQZBX010077815.1:0-14213 GCA_029593785.1 Cabassous unicinctus
GTCAACAGTCAAGAAGGAAAGAAGAATTGCAGATGATCTCTAGGATCTGGGGCCTCCAGCAAGAAACAGAAGCCTCAATCCTGCAACTGCAAGAAAATGAATTCTGTCAAAAACCCAAGGGAGCTTGGAAGTAGACCTTTCCCTGGTCGAGTCTCTGATGAGACCACAGCCCTGGCTGATTCCTGGAATGCAGCCTGGTAAGACGCTGAAGCAGAGACACCCAGCTAAGTCACGGCCAGACTTCTGACCCACAGAATCTGTGAGATAAAAAATGCGGTTTAAATTCATTTGGAAGGAAAAGTGCACCCAAATAACCAAAAGCATTCTAAAAAAGAAGAGTGATATGGGAGGAATTTCTCTGCCTGACCTTGAAACCTATTACAAAGCTACAGTGGTTAAAACATCAATCAATGGAATAGAATCGAGAGTCCAGAAAAAATTTATATGTATCCAGTACATTTAATTGAGAAATGTATGTTTTTATTTTAAAAAAAGATTACTATAAAAAAAGTGGGCTTTTTTAAGCTGCTAAATTTGTGGTACTGTGGTACCCGCTGCTGTCACAGCCTCTGGCTGCTGTGGTGCAGGTGCCGAAGGAGAAGCTGGCACCCTTCACTGGGGTGGAATGTGCACTTGGCCTGAGATTTGGAGAACCTGGAGGAGAGGAGCCCAGCAGAGCCACACTGGAGCTTGAGGCAAAAGCAAAAATGTGCATTCCTCTATGCGTTTATCAAAATATCCTTCCTTAGTTTGTACCAAGTAGAAAAAGCTAGTGAAAACTCTACTGTCAAAAACCAAGACTATATGTAAAGCCCATCTGCATGCCGTGGCAACCCTCACGGCCCACTTGGCTGGGAACGCGATGGCTCTGTGGGTGTGGGAACCATGGGTCAACTGGAAATGCCGTTCCTGCTGCATAATATTAATGCAGGGTCATAAAACAGAAAGCATCCATAGCCTGTCCTTATTTGAAATGTTGTGTTTTGTTCATCGTGGTCGTCTTTGCATTAATATTGATTTGTTAAAATATTGCATGAAAATAGTACTTACCTTGGTGAGTGAGCTTGTTGGTGCTCCCTTATACTTTGCCCTTCCAAACACGATGCTAAGTGTTGAGGTACTGAGCCTGCATCCAGCCTTCTGCCGAATGTGGGGTGCTTTTACATGTCCTACTGTGCTGGACCCTGGGCGTGAGGTGGCTGGTCTAGTCTTGGGAACAGCCACAGAATGTTTGTCCAAAACCCACAATCCAACTTCTTGGACCTGTTGGAATGTCTCACAGAGGATTGTATTCTGACTCCTTTTATTGCTTCTCCTGCACAGAAATTGTAGGTCCAGGGTGAAAACAATAATTTATTTGAGTACTTATAAGCTAGGCTCTGTTCTAAGTAATTTAATTTCTGCCTCAACCCTGCAAGGCAAGTATCATTATTATTTTTTTTAAAGATCTTTTTTTAAACTTTATTTTGTACGCTTAATAATTGAAAATATAAACAATAATTAAAAAAGAAAAAGAAAACACAGTTGAATAAAAACATACATTTCTCAATTAAATGTACTGGATACATATAAAAAATTTTTTGAATCATACAATATATTTGGTTCATTGTATTATTATTATTTTTTTTAACTACCATTTTCCAACTGAGGAAACTGAGGCACAGAGAGGTCAAGTAACTCGGCCAAGGCCACACAGCCAGTGTGTGGGAAAGCCGGGATTCTTGGCTCCCAAGCCAATCACCTTATCTGGAACCCTGGGGGACAAGTTGCTTTCAACTCTCTGTAGTGAAAAAACACAACATTATAGCATTTATTGACCGTTTACTAAGTGCCAGACACTGTTCTCAGAACTTTACTTGTACAAATTCATTTTATCCTCACAGCAGCCTATGAAGTAGGTACTATTCTTAGTCCCATTTTACAAAGAACCTGAAGCTTCCAGAGGTTCAACTTGCCCAAGGTCACTGTCAGTGAAGACAGCGTCAGAATTTCAAATCCATTATTCACCATTGCCAAAAGCTGGAAGCAACCCAGGTGTCCATCAACAGACGAATGGATAAACAAACTGTGGTCTATTCACACGATGGAATATTATGCAGCTGTAAGAAGAAATGAAGTCGTAAAGCATATGGCAACATGGATGAACCTGGAGGACATTATGCTGAGTGAAGCAAGCCAGACACAAAAGGACAATACTGTATGAATGCGTTACTATGAACCAAATATATTGTGTAACATATTGTTTGATCCAAAAAACAAAAAACAAAAACTTTTATATGTATCCATTACATTTAATGGAGAAATGTATATATTTATTCATCTGTGTTTACTTTTTAGTTTTTAATTGTTTATATTTTCAATTATTAAATGTACAAATAAAGCTAAAAACAACAACAACAACACCGAATTTCAAATCCAGGCTGTGTGGCTCCTGAACGCTCACTCACCTTTTCTTTTCTGGCCTTTGAGCAGAGTTGGCGTTATCACCGTCCTCGGTGCACAGTCAAATCATCCTTATCAACTGGCAAGGGCTGCCTTACCTTACTTCATTATTTTCCCCCATTTACTCCCAAGTCCTGTACCCTTTCCCTGCGCCTGTCCTTAAATCTGCATGTGTCCTGGTTTTGTACGTGTTTTCAGCAAACCCAGATATTTATTCATTATCTGCTATGGTGCAGATGTCATTGTAGACCAGACGTCAGCAAGTTATGGCCCGTTGCCGGTTTTTATATGACCTGTAGGCTAAGCCTGGCTTTTTACATTTTATATGGTTGGGGGAAAAAGGGGGGAAAATCATATTTTGCTGCATGTGAAAATTACATGAATTCAAATTTCAGTGTCCCTACATCCAGCTTTATTGGAGCATGGCTGCGCTCGTTCATTTATGTGTCGTCTGTGTCTGCTTTTGTGCTGCATCAGCTGGCTGAGCAGTTGGCGACAAAGACCACTTGGTACAAACCTAAAATATTTACTCTCTGGCCCTTTACAAAAAAAAAATTGCTGATCCTAATGATAAATGTTGGGAAGATGCACATAGTGGCGTCTTCTTTCTTTTCTGGGTTCTGTTGACTTCCAGCTTCTGGCTGCTCTCTGTGGCTTCTCACTCTCTGGTCTTCTCTAGGAGGCCTCCAGGAGAAGGGTTAAGAACCACCCTCAGCTGGGTCCCACCTTCACTGAAGTACCCTCATCAACAGGTCCTGTTTACAATGGGTTCACACCCACAGGAGTGGATTAAGATTAAGAACATGTTTTTCTGGGCTACACAACTCTTAAGCCACCATACCACTTAATACTTCCATTTATATCTCCTAAGAACAATCATGTTCACTTACGGAAACACTAAGTGTGATTACCGAGATCAAGAATTTAACATTGACATAAAGTTTATGGTCTATATTCTTTTTCTTCCCCAATTGTCCCAACAGTGTCCTTTTGGGCATTTTCTCCTCCGTTATTATTTAAACGGATAAACAAAATGTGGAATGTACATTTTGTATTGCAATTAATTGTCCAGGCCAGGACCATATAGTGCATTTAAGTGTCATTGTCTGTTCAGTGCCTCCCTCCCTCTCTCTCTCTAAATTGTGGTAACATGTACAGCATAAAACGTCCCATCTCATCTACCTCAATCACATAATTCAGTGGCATTAATCACACTCACAATGTTGTGTTGCCATCACTACCATCCATGCCTGGAACTTTTCTATCACTCCAGACAGAAACTCTGCACCCATCACTCCCTGTCCCCCTCCCCCTCTGCTGCTGGTAACCTCACTCCACTTTCAGTTTCTATGAATTTGCATATTCTAGTTTTTTCATGTAAGTGGAATCATACACCATCTTTTCTTTCTGTGTCCAGCTTATTGCACTCATCATGACGTCTTCAAGCTCATCTGTGTTGTCGAATATCAGAACTCCATTCCTTTTTATGGCTGAGTAATATTCTGTTATACGTATATACCACATTTTTTTTATCCATTCATTTGTCAATGGGCATTTGGGCTACCTCCATCTTTTGGCTATTGTGAATAATGCTGCTATGAATTATTACTGTACAAATATCTGTTCGAGGCTCTGCTTGCAATTCTTTTGAGTATATACCTAGAAGTAGGATTGCTAGTTCTGTGTTCCCTTTTTTGAGGCACCACCAAACTGTTTTGCACAGTGGCTGTACCATTCTACATCCACACCAGCAATGCATGAGGGTTCTTATTTCTCCCTCACCACCACTTGTTATTTCCCATTTTTAAAATATTAGCTATGCTAGTGGGTTTATGAGGTGGTATCTTGTGGTTTTGATTTGCATTGTTCTCATGGCTAATGATTTTAAGCATCTTTTCTTTGGCTCATTGGATATTTGTGTATCTTCTTTGGAGAAATAACTATTCAAGTCTTTGGCCCATTTATTAACTGGATTATTTGTCTTTTTGTTATTGAGGTATAGGAGTTCTTTTTATATTCTGGATATTAAACTCTTATCAGGTATATGGTTTGCAACTATTTTCTCCCATTCATTGGCTGTCTTCACTTTCTTGATAATGTCCTTTGATGCACAAAATTTTTCAATTTGGGGAGCAGATGTAGCTCTGCTTCCCGGGTATGAGGTCCTAGGTTCAATCCCTGGTACCTCCTAAAAAAAAATTTTTTCAATTTTGATGAACTACAATTTATCTATTTTTTCTTTTGTTGCTCATACTTTTGGTGTCATATCTAAGAAATCACTGCCAAATCTAAGGTCTTGAAGATTTACTCCTATGTTTTCTTCTAAAGGTTTTATGGTTTTAGCTCTTACATTTAGTTTGTTGGTCTATTTTGAGTTGATTTTTTGTATATGGTGTGAAGTAGGTGTCCACTTTCGTTCTTTTGCATGTGGAAAAGAACAAAGCCAAATTTCCACGCTGCATTTGTTGAATAGACTATTCTTTCCCCATTTAGTGTACTTGGCACTCTTGTCAAAAATCAGTTAGCCATAAATATGTCAGTTTATTTCTAGACTCTTAATTCTATTCCATTGGTCCATATGTCGATCCTTATGCTGGTCTCACACTGGTTTGATTACTGTAGCTTGTACTAAGTTTTTTTTTTTCTTTAAATAAAGTTTTTATTGACATTCAAACAAAGCCTTTTAATATCTTGTTCCTTTTTTTTAGGAGGTACTGGAGATTGAACCCAGGACCTTGTACATGGGAAGCAGGAGCTCAACCACTTGAGCTACCTCCATCCCCTATAGTAAGTTTTTTTTTAAAAGATTTATTTAATTTATTTATTTCTCCCCACCCCACGCCCTTGTTGTTTGCACTTGCTGTGTCTATTCATCTTCTTTGTTGCTTTTTTTTTTTTCAGGAGGCATCGGGAGCCGAACCCGGGACCTCCGATGTGGGAGGAAGGAGCCTAATCGCTTGAGCACCTCCGCTCCCTGCTTTGTTGTGTCTCTCATTGTTTTCCCTCCCTGTGTCTCTTGTTGCGTCACCTTATTGCATCAGCTCATGGCTCCTGCCCGTCATGCCAGCTTGCTGTCTTCTTTAGGAAACACCGGGATCTGAACCAGTGACCTCCCATGTGGTAGGCAGGAGCCCAGGTGCCTGAGCCACATCTGCTTCCCTGTAGTAAGTTTTGATATTGGAAAGTGTGAGACCTCCAACCTTGTTCTCTTTTTCAAGATGGTTTCAACTATTTTGGGCCCCTTGTGATTCCAAATGAATTTGAGGATCAGCTTTTTCATTTCTGCAAAAAAAGGCTACTAGAATTTTGATAAGGATTATGTTAAATCTGTAGATCATTTTGGGTAGTATTGACATCTTAACAACATTGTGTCTTCCAATCCATGAACATGGGATGTCTTGCCATTTATTTAGGTTTTCTTTAATTTCTCTCAGCAGCATTTTATAGTTTTTTGTATACAAGTTCTTTACTAAATTTATTTCTAGATATTTTATTGGAAAATATGTATGTTTTTTTCAAAGATTTATTTTATTTACTTATTTCTTGCCACCCCCTCATTGTTTGCATTTGCTGTGTCTGCTTGTTGTGTGCTGGTCTTTTCAGGAGTCAGTGAGAACCGAACCTGGGGCCTCTGATGTGGGAGGGAGGCGCCCAATCGCCTGAGCCACATCTGTTCCCTAGGAAAATATGTTTTTAATTTACATAAACAGTATGATGGTTTAACCAGGAGGGGGGCATATAATCCATCTTCCAATTTGGGACTTTTGGGAATGAAAAAGAGGCTGTAAATTAATATGCTGGGACAACTTGGGCTGAACCAGCCTGTCCCTAAACTGAGATGCATGTCATCTAGCTTTGACTCATCCTATCCGAGATCACTGGCTTCATTCATTGTGTTTTTAGGATCTGTCCATGTCGTGCATATATATTTAGAACAGAGCTCAGCAAATTTGGGCCCATGGGCAAAATCTGGGCCACATCAGTTTTTGAATGGCCTGCAAGCTAAGAATGGTTTTTACAGTTTTAAATGGTTGGAAATAAGTGAAAATCATATTCTGAGACACATGAAAGTCAACTTTCAGTGTCCATAAATCAAGTTTTATTGGTACACAATCATGCTAATTTGTTTATGCATATCTATGTCTGCTCAGAGTTGAATAGTTGCAATGGAGACCTTAAATCTGGCAAAACCTAAAATATTACTATTTGACTCTTACAGAAAAAGTTTACCACCCCCGGCCCCAGATGATTTCTCCTAACTGCTGCAGAGTTTTCTATGGTATGACTCTACCACATTTACTTGTCCATTCCACTGATGATGGTCCCCTGGTTTGTCCCCCAATATACCCATTGTGAACCAGAATGAGAATTTCTCTGGGATGCCTGATGGGTGAGACAGCTGGCTGGCTCAGGGGTGGAGGCACACTGTACACTTAATTTCCCTACCTTCTGTCCAATTTTCCAAATGGTCTGCACAATTTGATGCTTCACAATTTGACATCCCCTCCCCTCCATACCATTCATTCATGCAGTCATTTTACCCAAGTCTTAATCGAGCACTTACTAAGTGATACAGCAAAGAAGCAAAGCAAAGTTCTTGCCCTCTCCAAGCTTTCAGTTGCCAGCGCTGTATTCACATGGCCCTTTCTTGGCTCAGAGACCATTCCCGGCACTTTATGGAAATACTGTTTAAACCCTCACAATTGGTGATAATATTGTCTCCATTTTCCAGATGAGTAAACTGGCTCAGAAAGGCCAGGGTGGGTTTGAACTCAAGCCCAGCCTGGCTGTGGCATCTGGACCCTTAAAGCTGTTGCTCTCCTGCCTCTCTGCACAACTTTGCCAAGGTTCTACCTTTCTCATTTTCACCTTCCTAATTTTTGCCATTCTGATGAGTGTAAAATGCCCTTTCATGATGTATTTTAATCTGCATTTCTCTATCTAGTGAGTTTGAATATTTCTAGAGTCTGGGCTCTTAACTCTTACCCTAATTTGCTTCCTGAAATCAAATCAATATATTTTCTAAACAAGGTGGAAAAAAAATTTTTTAGCAAAGAAATTTGCAGACGTTATACACCGTCCTCCCTTATTGCAAGGGGAGGCTTGTCTTCTAGAAGGGGGCACACAGATCTTGGCATGATGTGTTTAACTCAGACCAACTGTGTGCCCCTGACAAGTTACTAACTAGGCCTCTATTTCCTCCTCTGAGTAATGGAGTAATAGTAGCACCTGCCTCATAGAACTGTGGGAGAAATAAAGCGCTTGGCACATAGAAGGCTCTCAATCAATGTTAGCTACTATTATTAGCCATGTCAGCACTCACGAGAAAGGGGAAATGTGTCTCACAGAGGTTCTTCACTTTTTGTGTACGACCCACACACTCTTCTGGCAGTCTGGTGAAGCTGTGGACTGCTAATCAGAACTATATTTTAGATGCATGTAATTAAATACATGGGGTTACAAAGGAAACCAATTATATCAAAACTCAGCTATCAAAAACAGCAAACAAATTTGTGAGGTAGTAATACAAGCACTCTTTACTGGGATTAAATACCTTCAGGTCGATTCACTACCTTCATTTAAAAGTGCGATGAATGTAAAAGATGGTTGGCGATTTCTGTCAAATCTGTCGTGTGATATGAAAACGCCCGTGATTTCACAATAAGGCTGTGGTTTGCTGCCTAAGTTCACAATGGAAGCAAATGCTAAATTTCGGTTAGAATTGAGGGAAAATAAAGATGTAATTTTTCTCCCACCCAAGATCAAGAACCCCCTGAAATCTATACCTGTGCCTTTGGGAGTGGGCCCAGGTGAGAAGCCTGAATGGGATCCTCCCTTCAGAGGAGGGAGAGAAACCACCCAGTGGTTAATAATTCTGATCAGTAGAAAAACTGGTTTTCTCCTTGGAGCCAAGGATGGTCCAAGATTTGCGTTATGTTCCAGGAGAGGGAGCTTCCTCCTCTTCTTTCAATAGAGCAAAGAAGATAAATATCACAACTCATCAACCATACATTTCCTGTTTCCCAGGTAGAGAAGTATCTGGTTGCTTTGTGTGTTTTGAAGTTGACGTAATCAGGTGGACATCCAGCAAGCCTTGTAATCATTGGCTGAATTTTGGTTTCCTCATCTGTACAGTGGTAAAATGGTGCCAAATCCCACAGAGACAGGCAAATGTAAAATGCCTTGGAAGCTTGGCAATTCCAGTTTATATGTATATAAATCTAAATATATATGTCTTTATTAATCTTTGACCTTTAAGTATCAAAGAAAAACAGCAGGTGGGTCAATAATTTCTGCTTTTGAAAAACCAGCTTAGTGAGTCTAAGAACCCTCCGTTTACAGAGGATTTCGCAATTTCTCATTTGCAAGACAGGAGGGTGTTAATAAAATCAAAGTGTGCAGGCGCTGTGATACCAGGGCTTCCAGCCTATTGTGTACAAGCTACTTTGAAAGTGTGATTTCCCCAAAGGGAGTACTGAAATTTGAGCTCAACTTAAAAGAGCCCATTGATACTGCTTTCCCTGAGAATATGCAACCTCAGAGGGCCCTGCTGTGTGCCTGGGGTGCAGAGGGGCATGTACGAGGAAGGGTGTACGTGTAAGTGTGTGAATGCGGTGCGGCTGTGTGTGTAGGTGTGTGTGTACAGGAAGAATGGGTTTAGACTGTCACAATACGGAAGGAAACCTGATTTCAATTCCTGGGTCCTCTTCTCTTCTCAAGAGGGCTCAGGGGTGGTCCCCGCAGGCTCTCCTGAGCGGGGTGAGTGTGCCGTGTACCAAGGGTGACTGCTCTGGCCATAGCGTTTGTGTGCGAGGCCTCTGTCGACAGCCAGGGCACCCAGCCCCTTCCAGCCCTCCTGGAGCGTCTGCGCGAAGCTTTAACCAGCTGCGTGTCCGGCTTTTCTTTGCTTCTGCTGCGTAGGATGAGAGCCTCCCGCCCTGCATGGACAGGTTCCAGCCTGGGTCCCGAAGGCCACCTTCATTCTTCTCAGATGGCTCATGATAGGCCAGGAGAAACGTGAGGTTAAGGAAAAAGTGTTTCAAGAGAGGGATAACCGAAAGAAAGGAGCAAGCTAAAACCAACGGAGCAGGAGAGTGACATTGGAAACTAGGAGGGGGCATGTGAGGGTTTCCTATAATCTTCTAACTTTTCTGTAGGTTTGAAATTTTTCATGTTAAAATTTGGGGGAATGGGGAAAGAGATCCAATCAATAAGAGGATATTGTCCCAAGACCTCCAAAGTTTGATGTAACTGGGATCATTTTCTTCTGGGTCAGTTTTAAAGAAATGATTAGCATAATTAATTGGATTCTAAGAATGGAGTGGAGAGGTAGATTCCCGATCTTTGAATCCTGCACCATTTTGCATGCTCTGAGCGGGAAGAGCAAAATGGTGGCCAATTGGGGGCTGCAGCTGGAACAGAGAATAGCCTTGTCCACCTCCGGGGCAGCTCCTGGCACACAGGAGGTGCTCAATAGGTAGTCAGGGCCAATTGGCTAACACCATTGCGTCGTTTGCTCATTTTTAGGTTCTTGGCTTCTTCCTCCCCCTCCTCCCATACTGGAATGTCCCCTCCAGGAGGGCAGGGCTTGGTCTTGTTCACGCTGTGTCCCTAGCACGTAGATCAGGGCCTGGCACACAGTAGGTGCTCAGTGCATGTTTGTTGAGAGAATGGCTGGATGCCCGCCCTCTTTCACAGAGCTAGCTGTACTCCTCCTGCTTGCTCCTTTTCTTCTCGCAGCCCTGCTGAGAGCTCCTGTTTACCCAGCACTCTGCTGGGAATTTGAGGTTTCTTGACTTTCAGTGATGGCAATTCTTTGCGGGGGAGAAGGCAAACACACAGATAAAGTGACCCAGAATCGAGACGTGGGTTTTTTGCTTGGAAAGGGCATCAGCAGCCCACCTGGCCCCAAGTCCTCATTGTGCGGGTGTGGACAGCAAGCGCAGGAGGTGAAGTGGTTCGCCTTTCCCAGGGAATAGCAGAGCTAGGCCAGGTGAGTCTCCTGGCTTCTGCTCTGGCACCCTTTCTCTGTCTCCTGGCTTTGTGGCACTTGACCATCAAGTGCCGTGAGGATATCTAGCATGGTGTTTGTCCTGGAGAGCCTGGAGAAAGGCAACTCAGCGGCACCTTGCAGGGAGCGTAGGAATTAGGTGGGTGGGTATGTTGGCGGGGGGAGCACGCACTGACTCAGTGGAAAGGAGAGGTGGGCGAGGGGTAGGAAGGGCCAGGGTACACCTCGGTCCCTGTTCTCTCCCCGCCCCCCTTGGGCCATTTCAACACAGCAGCCAGAGTGAGCCCTGGAAAGTCACTTTGCTTGCCCTGTTGGGATTTCCCTCATTCACGCGCTCACAGGCTCACTAGCCCACACACCCTGGTGTGGCTGCCCTCAGCAACCTTTGAGCTCTGCAGAGAAGGTTTCTGGGAACCCCTGGTCAAGAGAGCATGAGTGTTCCCTAAGTTAAAGTTGGTTCCTCAGCGTTTTTCCTTCATTTGGCCCCAAACAGCCTCTCCTAAAGCTGAGGTTGGGGCCCTGGAATCCAGCCTGACCCTTCTCTTGGCAAATGGGGGCAATTCAGTGGAATCAATCTATCGCCATCCTTTGCATCCCCATTCTTACTTGGAGCTCCCAGGGCTAAAGCAATTACTCTCACCAGGGGAGGGTGTCCCCAAGGGGGGTGGGGTGGGGAATTGAGGGGCAGTGACACCTACCTGTGCTTTCTGGCACCTGAGTGACTGGGACTGCCCTGGAGGGGCAGGTAGGAGGCTGACCTTGCATTTATGCTGTGGGAACTGCTTCCAGGATAAATTCTTCCCTGGACGGCAGAAGGCTCCAGAGCCTGAGGATGTGGGGATTCCGAGCAGTGGTCTGGTAAGTGTCCCTTAGCCAGGCTGACCGAAAAGCCTGGGAGAGGAGTGTGGAGTGCCGAGCCTTCCCGCGCCCCAAACACTTTCCATCAGAATCCTAAACCCTCAAATCTAAGGGGGGAGAGGGGCTAACAAGTGTGATTTGACCGGGTCTGTGGGTGCCTTGGGAAGGCAGGGACCGGCTTTCTCAGGTGAAATCCAGCCATGGTCGGCATCCCTGGCATCAGGTCCACCTGCTTCAGGTTCCATGTCATCCCTTATCCCAGAATTCCAGTCATTCTGGCTTGTGAAGAATTTTCAGGACGTTGGGAGGAAAAGGATTGCTTGATTGCAGGGTGTTTTCCAATGACAGAGGCCCTGGCCACAAGCTCTTGAACCCTAAGGCTCAGGAGAAGAATCTCATTGTCTTAGCAACAGACTCGCTGCCTCCCATCTCCAGCCAAGACTCCACTTTTAAGAAATACTTTGAAAGGGTCCCGGGAAGTGAGGCCTCTAAGGGTGAGCTTGGATGACTGCAGGAGCCGGTTGTTTCTGTGTTGTGGGAGGGTGGAGCTGGCTCACTGCAGGCTTTTGTTTGGGACAGTGAAGACCTTGGAGGCTGTGGAGAAGCTGAGTGGGAGAGGGCGAGGGGGAGGAGGCCTGGGCGCTGTCCCCCATCGCAGCCCAGCATTCCTCAAGGACGCCCGCCAGGGGCTTGGCACTGGGGAATGAAGTGCCTCGTGTGCCCCAAGACTGGGGTGGACAAACTCAGGGCCCCCATCTAGGTTACAGGAGTGAGGGGCGAAACCCCAGCCCACTTCTTTCTCTGAATTACCAGTTTCCACTGGTGCTGAAGCTCAGGGAGGAGTCTTGGGGCAGCTACAAAGGAGCTGGGAGCCGTGTAACTACCCTCAGCCCATGGCCTCTGGCAAGATGGGTTCCGCGCGGCTTCACCTACTGGAACAGCAGAAGCAGGAAGTCCCTGGCGGGGATGGTGCTAGATGTCCGCGACAACCACTTCTCCTTCTCCCGGTTTATCCCTTGGCTCTAGTTTCAGATTTATTCGCCCCCAGAGAGCCTTACTTCAAACCCAGCTGCCCCAGCCAGGCCTTTGTTCTGTGAATTAATCAAGGAATAATAGCGCGCCCCCCGCCGAGAACCCAGAGGAGGCCGGCAGCAGGTCCCGCCAGGCCAGGCGCCTGCTACAGAGGTGGGCCGCACTTGGCCTGGAACTCAATGAAAGCAGGGGGGTGGCGGCGCTGGCAGCGCGCTCCAGATGCCAGGCAGGGAAGGAGCCCGTCATTCCTTGTCATGCTCCTGGCCGCCTCCCTGGGGGGAAGCTGGTGTGGGCGGCCGGCCGGCCTGGACCCTGCGCTAGTTAGGTCCTGGCCCTGACCCACCCGGGCTTGCCAAGCCAGCCTGGCGCATTCGCCTTGAGATCCCCTGCGGGGAAGGCATGGGATGGGACAGAGGCTTGGAGCCCAGCTGGTCGTGCTGCTGCCTATTGAAGACCGACCTGAGAAATCTGAGCATTTCTGGAATCGCAGGAAAGTGCAGCTTCAGCCTGCTGGTTTAGATGAGGAGAGTTTGGAATTTATTTTCCGTGCCCCACCACGAAGCTCATGTGGATCCCTGACACAAAAGGCATCTATCCCGACCCACTGGCAACACGTGGCGACTTCTCCGTCTGTGGAGGGTTGCTGAAGCAGAGAGCAGGCTAAACAGCAAGAACTCTGACTTCTGCCCTCCTCTGACCTCCTTGGCTGGAGCGAGGTGGCTCCTTAGCTTTCAGGTACCTCCAGCACAGACACGACTTGTACCACATGGGACTGGAGACAGAGCAGGTGTTGGGGCGAGTGACTCTCGTGTCTGGTCGTGTGAAGACCCAACTGATCGCCCATGACAAAGATGTCTATGCTACCACGTTTCCCTGGGCGGGGGGTGGCAGGGACGTATTTGCTTCCGTGGACACCGATGGCTTGCTGTGGATGTTTGACCTCCGCCATCTGGAACCCAGCACCGTTATTTACGAGGCCCCACAGCACCACCCTCTGCTTCGTCTCTGCTGAAACAAGCAGGACCCTACCTGCCTGGCCGCCGTGGCCATGGATGGAATGGAGGTGGTGATTCTGGATGTTCGAGTCCACGCACACCTGTCGCCAGGTTAAACAGCCACTGAGCGTGTGTCAGTGGCACTGCCTGGGCCCCACATTCATCCTGCCACATCTGTACTGCAGCAGATGACCATCAGGCTCTCATCTGGGACATCCAGCAAATGCCCCGTGCCCTCGAGGACCCTCTCCTGACCTACACAGCCGAAGGAGAGATCAACAAAGTGCGGTGGGCATCGATGCAGCCCGACTGGCTTGCCGTCTGCTACGACGACTGCCTGGAGATCCCAGAGTGCAGTGCTGGTGGTGCCGTGCCCATGAGACAGGGGCTTAAGTGTCTCCCACCTCTGCCCTCCCCCTGCCCCAAAGAGAGAAGGAACATGTCTCCAGTGGCCAGTATGTCTTGCTGCTTTGCACCACTGTTAAGAAGCTGCTCCAGGGGTTCCTGGCCAGTCACCCATCACTCTCTGTACCAGACTCAGTGCTGGTGGTGCCTCCTCAGCCCAGGGCTGGCTTTAAGATTTCTTCTCCCTTCCTTTACTCCTTTGGTTCCTCAATTTGAAATGTCTGTATATAAAAGCAAAAAACAAAAAACAAAGCAGTCTGTTGATTGCAGCCTTCAATGGAAACACAGTGCCCGTCTCTGCCTTTTTAAATTTAGCCTTTTAATTTTTTCCAAGTCTAACACACATACAAAAAAGCATATAAATCTTGATAAAGGATAATTTTTTAAAATGTGGGTAGAATCATGACTTTCGGACAATTCCCTCATTAATTAATGAGGGACCCACTAATATGTTACAATTGGTTCAAAAG
>JAQZBX010077816.1:0-14221 GCA_029593785.1 Cabassous unicinctus
GGAGGGGAGGGAGGTGGGGCCCAGGGAAGGAGGCATGGTACCTTCCTCTGAGAAGGACCCAGAAGGAGGCAGTAACTCCGGGGAACAACCCCTGTCACCGCAAGGATGAATGTGCCACTATTTCAGGGTCTGGGGGTGGGTATGGGTCAAGGAGACCACCGAAAGCAGTATGGGACAGTCACTTCCCCCAAAGGCCCCAGGGCAATGGAGGGCCCCTGGGAAGGCAGGCTGGTGGGCTCTGAGCCCCAGGGAAGCTGCTCTCCATCCTGCAGTACACCCAGATGCTGGGGGACACATGTCAGAGGAACTGCCCTTAGGGACACTTGTGCCCCCCTCCCCTGGGTGATGGGGTGGGGTCTCAGCTGAGTCTACTTTACCCCCAGAAGCCGGTCCTATCTCCAAAGCTCTGAATCAGCTGTCCCAGCCACCCCCTCCCACCCCTGGCACCCCCAACCTGAGCCAGCGGGTGCCCGGGCCCTGCCGTGTTTCTTCCCAGGGAGGCTGGCACCGCGTTTCTGCAGCAGCTCTGTGCCCCGCTGTGCTGCCCACCCCTGGGAGCCCCGGCCTGCTGATTGCCTGATTAATGCACTAAAAATGTGGCGGTACCTTCGCTGTGCATTTTAAAATTGCAAATTAGCAGGGATCTGAGTCTCCATGGTGGGGCCTGATACACCCTCCCTCCAGCCACTCCGGCCCCCTCCAAGAGTAGGGCGGGGTCCCTCTGACTGAGGCAACTAGAAAAAACAAGGCCTGGCTTCCCCCCAAGCCCTCCTCAGGCTCTCCTCTCCCCTCCGGGCTTGCACCAAACCTTTTGGCCTCCCACACGTCTGAGCTCACCCGCATCTCCGCAGCCTCATTCATTCCTTCTTCATCTAACACACCCCACCTGAATCCTGGAGTGTCTGAGATGCTGGAGCAGGGGAGGGGGCCTGGAAGGGGCCAGGTGGAGCGCTCATGGGCGATAGCAGATCGGGCAGCTCATGCTACCAGGCAGTCAGGCCAGGTGCTGGGGTGGGGCCTGGAGGGGCAGGCTCAGGGCACTACCCCAGTGCTGCCTCCTCCACGAAGCCCTCTGCTCTGCTCATCTGTGAAATGGGATAAGAAGTGTCCCTGCCTCAAGGGGTTGTCTTGCTGATTCAATGCGATGATAGGCTCAGAGGTGAGCACTGTGTCGGGCACAAAGGATGCTCAGTAAAGGGAAGATGGTATTGTTTTCATTTCCTCCTTCTAGCAAACCCCACCATCACCCCCTGTAGCGACCTGTGGGTCTACACCCCCATGAGAACGAGGGTCCTGAGCCTGGGTAGGCACCTCACCCAGCCCACCCAGCAGCCTCTGGATGTGCTTATTAACATTCTCATGGGGTCTGGACCTGGCAGGATGAGTGGGGAGGGTTTGCCAGGCAGAGCACACAGCATGTGCAAAGGCACTGAGGTGGGAAGGCAAAGTAGTGTACCCCCATCTCACCTGGCCTCTCTCTCTGACCCTAAGGAGCAAGTTCAGCTCAGTGGGGCTGGGGCATCCAGGGCCAGGGTGGAGAGAGAGCTTCCCACTAGGTCCAGCACTGACAGGGCCCCTGCACTGGTCCCAGGCCAGAAGACCAATGTGGCAGGGCGCTAAAGGCAAGGGAACTAACCAAGGAGGACCCAGCACTAACTGCGCACCAAGTTCTTTACATCCAAGCCTCACAACAACCCCATGGGAGAGGCTTCTTTTCACAGTGGGGGAAACTGAGGCCCACAGAGGTGAAGCATCTGGCCAAGGTCAGACATCTGGTGAGCAGGGCAGTGGAAGCAGACCTCGCCCAAATGACTGCAAATCCAGGGCTCCGCCCTCAGCTCTGCACAGCATGGGGTTGGCAGGGGAGCCTCAGCTGAAAGCTGGTCCGCTCTCCCAAGTGCCAGGTCTTGGGCCACTGGCCCAGACCCAAGTCTGGCACCTGCCAGCACCAAAGGAGCTGCCTGTCCATGCACCTGCCCAGGGATGGCCCAAGGGGCTGATGTACCCATGGGCCCCTGGGCAGGCCTGTGGGGCTCTCTGAGGGTGGGTAACAGATCAGCCACGCAGCCAACCCTGGCTCTGCGGCCTGCCCTCCCTGCACAGCCTGCCACTCCATCCCCTCCGCTGGCCCCCAGGTTTGCCAGATGCTTCTCTGTAAGCCAATCGATGCTAACTGAATGGCTCTGCTGGGGAAATGCTCTCTGCTTGTCAGATAACAGCCCCAGGCCAGGCCGGCTGGCTCACAGGGCTGCTGGCGCCTCAGGCCACTTGGCACTGGTCTCAATGCTGCACCCAAGCACAGGCCACTTCCTGGTGAGCACCCCCGCTCCCCCCTGCCCCAGGTTTGGCTGTGGAGACAGGGAAGCCAGCCAGGGCTGAAGCCAGCCATCACAGAGCCAGGCTTCCCTCCTCAGCCCCCACGTCCAGGCGTTTCGGGTGTGGGGCAGGATGGCCAGCGGCCTCTCAGACCCATGGCACAGCCTGGGGCAGGGGGAAGAGCATGGGCTTTGGGGCCAGAGTGACCAGTGACCTGGGTTCAAATCCCAGCTCCTCAACTTGAAGAGTGTGTCTCTTGGCTTGCGTGAGCCTCATTTTCCTCACCTATAAAATGGGGACAATCATTTGAAGCGCCAGCCTGGCCCTCTCCATCTGCAAATGCCGGTGCCCATGTACCACCTCCACATCTCCATCTGTTTGTCAAATGTAATGTGTCCAAAACCAAGCTTCTGCTCTTCCCCCGCAAGCCTCCTCCACTCGTGTCTTCTCCAGCTCAGGTGAAGGCATCTCCTTCATTTGGTTGCTGAGGCCAAAAACCTTACTGTCCTATGGACTCCTCTCTCCCACACCTCACACCCCATCAGTCAGAAGTCCTGTTGGCTCATCCTTCAGAGCTCATCGGAATCCACCCACTTCTCCCTGACACCCCAGGTTCAGGCCACCATCCTCTCTCGCCTGGACTATTGCAATAGCCACTCAGGTGGCAAGCCTGGGCCCAGACAGAGACTGTGTGTGTGTGCATGCGTCACCTTCTCAGTGAGGATGTGTGACATGTGTGTGCACGTGGTGTGTGTGTGTGCATCTGTGTTTATGAATATGTATCTGTGTCTGCACATGTGTGTCTGAATGAGAATGCCGATGTGCACATGTGCCTAGATGTGTAAGCACATACACACGTGTGTGTGCACATGGCTGTGAGCTGCACCTGAATGCATGTGTGTGCACATGTACAACAAGCGTCTTTGTGTCTGGAGACCACACATGGGGTCGGCAGGCCCAGCCCTTTTCATCCTGGAGCATCCCACACACACGCTCCATCCCAGTGAGGGGACAGGGCCCTCTTCTCGGGACACACACATGCTGGGCATGTGATGTCACCATCTTATCTCAGTGCACACTCTGGCTTAACCATTAGCTCCCACTCCCCTCCTGACATGCTGAATTTTGTGCCCACTCCAGTGCCAACGTGCCGGGATGGCTCTCAGCTGAGAAGTGGGCCACCCCTCACTGGAATAATCCCTCATCTGCCATGCTCATCCTGGAGCAGGCCTGGGCAGGAATGCCGCACTGACTGGGCCAGCGAGTTCCCAGGGGGCCTTGTCGGAGCAGCCCTGGGCTGCCCTGGCCTCCACCCATTGGGGTCCATGGCCTCCTCCTCCCCACGGGGGTCTCTGCATGGGCAGCTCTGCTGTGGGGCACTGCCCGGGTTGGGGATCCGCCCCAGTGGGAGTCTACTCCAGCAGGGTAACCTGAGGCCAGTCACTAAACTTCCCCAGTCTCTTTGGGAACTGGGAGTCAGAGCAGCTGAGATTGTGGTGCCACAGAAGGAGATGATTATGACACTGTTGTCATCAAGACCCCACCCACCCCCGATACTCCCATTCTGGCTCCCAGACCCCAGGTTCCCTGCCGGTCCTCCCCTTCCTGTGGGGCACAGCAGGCTGGGAAGGGGCCTGATGTGCCCTCTCTTCCGGTCCATCGGTCCCCATCTGGACCTGCCAGCCCTCTGCAGGAAGCCCGGAGCCCTCGTGGACTCCACTTTCACCTCCTGCAGCTCTTGGGGCTCAGAAAAATGTGTCCTTGTGTCTCTCAAATTCACTCCTCAGCTTGGAGGTCTCAGAACATGGACTGTGGCAGCCCAGGCTCCAGGGCTGAGGGCTTCTGAGAGCCAGCCCTTCCCGAGAGATTTTGGAAAAGGCTCTGGGCCCTGCCTCCTCCCCCTGCACCCTGCACAGCCAATTGTCCTCCCCCAAAGCCACAGCAAATTGTGGATCTACCACAACCAAAATGGGCCACTGAGACCTCAGGGGTATCATAGGCGTGTTTACTGGGGCAGGAGAACTTCTGTGGGGGCGGGACAGGCCCCAGTGGCAAATGTCAGTTAAGACACCTGCCTGGCAGTTCTGTGGGGAGGTGTGAGGACCCTGCTGAGGGGGGGGAGGGAGCCGAGCAAACCTTGAGGGTCCTGCCATCGGAGAGGGCTGGGGTGTGATTGATGGAAAACGGGAGATGGGACCAGCCTTTGAGAAGCAGGCACAGCACGCTCGGCAAGAGCCCTTGTTCCTAGTCTCCGGGAGCATCACCCCTTCTGGGCTACTCAGGGCTCCCAGAGCCTGTGGGTCATCTGTTCAGAATCTGCCCCCTCCTCTCCTTCACGCATGCGAGAACCCGAGCTCTGGGCTTGGCGTTGCCACATAAGACAGGCGTGGAGCCTGCGTTCTAGCCGGGGAGACAGCTAAGGCGAGGAGCAGGACAAGCTAAGCAGGCACTCGGTGGTAAGCTGTGAGAGCACCGAGGAGGGTAAGGAAGAGACCCATGAAGGTGCCTACTTGAGCTCGGGTGCTCACAGAGGGCCTCCCTGAGGGACAACACCTAAATCAAAACCTCAAGGCTGGGAAGCGGGTGTGGCTCGAGCCATTGAGCTCCCGCCTACCACACGGGAGGTCTGTGGTTTGGTTCCCGGTGCCTCCTAGAGAAGACAGCGAGCTGGCGCAATGGGCAGGCATGGCAAGGTGACACGATAAGATGTTGCAAAAAGAGACACAAGAAGAAAAACATGAGAGACACAACAAAAGCAGGGAACAGAGGTTCCCGGGGCCTCCTAAAGAGGATGGGCAGGACAGGGAGCTGACGCAACAACATGACTCAACAAGACACACAGGAGGAGGAACATAATGAGAGCCGCAACAAAGCAGGGGATGGAGGTGGCTCAAGCGATTAGGCGCCTCCCTCCCACATCAGAGGTCCCGGGTTCAGTTCCCGGTGCCTCCTAAAGAAACAAGGAAGATGAACAGACACAGCAAGTACAAAACAATGAGGGGGTGGGGAGAAATAAAATAAATCTTTAAAAAAAACAAAACAAAACAGGGCTAAGGAGCCGGGAACAGCCTTCCAGGCAGAGGGAACTGCAGGTGCAGAGCCCTAGACCAGGACCAAGCTTGGGGCTGATGAGGGGAGAGGGGCAGGAGGTGAGGTCAGAAAGGCAGGAGCCAGGCCTCAGAGGACCCTGAAAGTCACAGTAAAGGGTTTGGATTTGATTATGGTGAGGCGGGAGCGACGTGATTGGATGTGGGGGCTGCTAGCGGGGGATGGGTTAAGGGGGCGTAAGAAGGGAGGCAGGAGACCACAGCCGTCGCCTGAGGAGAGATGCTGGGGCCCGGGAAGGGTGCAGAACTGACAGGACAAACGGACAGGCTGGGTGCTAGGGAGAGGGGAAGGGAGGGCTCTGGGGTGGCTTCCAGGCTCCGGTCAGGGTAACAGAGAGGATGAGGGCACCGTGGTGAGACTGGAGGAGGCCGGGGAAACAGACTCAGTTCAGCACACGTAAAGTCTGAGACGCCTTCCAGAGATGTTTAGTTGGCAGCAGGATGTATAAAACTGGAGCCCAGAGGTGAGAAGCACACTCGGGGGTCATCAGCATAGAGACGATATTAAAATCCGTGGGAATGGATAAGGTCACCTTTGAGAGTTGAGAAGAAGGTATAGGCTTAAGCCCTAAGGCAACACAATTTAGAAAGAAGGTAGAGGAGAAAGCAAGGGAAAAGGAATGGCCAATGAAGTAAGAGGAAAGCCAGGAAAGTGTCATGTTCCAGAAGCCAGGGGTGTGTCAAGGACGGGGGAATCTGCTGTCGTGGATTGACTCTCGCCCCCAGAAGAGTTGCCAAGTGCTGAGCCCCAGTCCTGTGGGAGTGGGCTCAACTGTAAATGGGATCTCTGAAGATCTTGTTAAGATGGGGCCAAACTGATCCAGGGTGGGCTTTAATCCAATGACTGTAGTCCTTATAAGCAAAGGAAATTTGGGTGCAATAGTGGAAGCCAGAGGAGGAGATAGACGGAGACAGATCACAGAACACAGAGGGGCACGGCTGCCATGACCTTGGCTCTGCAGGTCTTGCTTCTGGAACTGTGACACATCAGTGCCTGCTGTTTGGCCAGTGGTACTTGTTACAGCAGCCCTGGCAGACTGAGACAAGGGCTGCTGAGGGTTTATATGAAGCGTCTGTTTGATCTTGCAACATGGAGGAAACCGGGGACCCTGGAAAGGTCATTTCTGGTAGAAAGGTGAAGGCAAAAGACACACTGGAGTGGCAGGAAGAGAATGGGAGGTGAGGAAGAGGAGGCAGCACTGCATCAGTCAGGATAGGCTAGGTGTGCTGAGATAACAAACGACCCCAGAATCTCAGCGGTTCACAGCAGCAAGGGCTTGTTTCTCACTCACAGCACACGCCCACAAGGGACAGCTGAGGAGACCCAGGTCGAGAGAACACCGCTGGGCTTGTGATGGCAGGAAAAGGGGACATGGCCAGCTACTGGCTCTTACCACTTAATTTTTTTTTTATTGTGGTAACATATTTACAACTCAAAATTTCCCACTTTAACCACTTATATGTGTACAATTCATGGGTACTAATACTATTCACAATGTTGTGATACCTTTACCACCATCCAGGACCAAAACGTTGACAACACCCCAAACAAAACTCTGTGCTGTTAAGCAGTAACTCTCCACTATCCCCACCCAGCCCCTGGTAACTTGTATTCTAGCTCTACGGATTTGCTTATCCTAGGGATGTCATATAGTGAAATCGTACAACATTTGTCCTTATGTGTCTGGTTAATTTCACTCGACATGATGTCTTCAAGTTCATCCATGTTGCCGAATGTATTCGGCACGTTACATTTTTACAGCTGGGTGATGGTCAATATACCATCCTTTGTTGATCCAGTCACCTGTGGGCAGCCACGTGGGTTGCCTCCACATACCGCTTCTGTTTTAAGTGACACATGCCACTGCAGCTCCCGTTCCAGTGGCCCGGCTGGTGGAGAACACTATAGGGGAGGCGTGAGTACTGGTGAGCGCCCGGAGTCCACCTTTCCAGGAAATTTTGCTGTGAAGGAACATGGGGCAGACCCTGGAGGAAGTGAGGTCAAGCGGGGTTGTGTTTAAGATGGAAGAAACTAGAGCCTGTTTGCATGCTGACAGGTATAAATCAGGGGACAGGGGAAGACACTGCTGCGGGAGGCGTGAGAGGGCAAAAGAAAATGAGATCCAGAGCTGGAAGGGATCCCTCCCGCCCTGTATCAGGAGGGAATGCACAGACAAGAAGACCATGGAGTTCGCCTCGAGCGGCTTCGATTGTCTTCAGGAAGCGAGAGGGGTCACAGCTGAGAGTGAGAGGAGGGAAGAGGAGGGGGGAGTTTGCGGAGAAAGAAGACAGGATGAAACAGGCCTTCCGTGCCGTGGGAAACAGGCCTCCTGGTCACAGGAGAGGCTCTTGGAAGCTTCCAGGCCCCGCTGGGTGTTGGTGCGTTTCAAGTGAAAGCCATCAGCCTGGCCTGTGGTTTCCCCCCTAGCAGTGTTCAGCCCCTCAGATGTAGTCACAGGCAGAGAAGGGCTCACCCAGGGCTGGGGGGGTTACCAGGTGCGACCCACAGAGACGGGAAGGGAAAGGAATTAAAGGCATGCACAAAGGTTTCTAGTCCCCACTGCCCCTGCCTCTGCCCAAGCTCAAACCACCTCTTGCTGGACTATTAAGTCCTCCCAGTAACAATGCAGTTGCTCAGCAGATGTTTACCCATAGCTACTCTGGGGACAAAAGACCCAGTTCCTGGCCTCCAGGAGCTGCCAGTCTTCCCCCAACGCCTTTGAAATAGCAGTATCTTGGGCATTTGTCAGTCTTTTTAGCTGCCCAGCATATAAATTCTCTTCCTGTATTTGAGAATCTCCCAGCTTATGTAACTGAGTCCTTCTCTCTGTAGAAGCCGTAAAGGTCAAACCGGCCTACCTTGTCACATGTGCAAGGCCCGTGACCTAGCTCTACTGCTCGACATGCCTACCCTAGACTGAACTAGGAGTTAGTGATGTGAACGAGCAGGCACAGAGCAGGACCCGTTTCCTTTCTGCAGAGGTCCACCCAACACCCAAAGAATTCCTTCTTTGCTATCAGAATCCAAACTCTGTTCAGCCATCAGGTGGCCTTAAGCTCTAAGCTCTAAAGGAGCGGGGCAGAAGCCCAGAGTGTGTCTTTATTAGTCTACTCCATTGTCAGTGATTGGTTTAGGCATGAGCATTAGACTCACTTCTGACCAATGAGACACAATGGAAAGTCTGATGAGGGACTTCTGGGAAATTTCATCTTACTCTTTCAAAGGGAAACAAGGAAGGCATGTTCTTTTCCTGCCTTTGGGTGTAGTTGAGTGAGGATGAAATGCATGGCCCTGGGGTACCACCTTTTGACCATGAGGTGACCAGTCTAACAGCCGAAGCCAGCTTACCGAGATCTACAGATCAAAAAGATGGAGAGAACCTGGGTCCATATCACCTTATTGAACTAATATGTAAACCAATCCTGGACTCTAAACTTCTTGTTGTATGACATAATATATCCCCTTCTTGTTTAAGTCCTTTTGAATTGGGTTTTCAATAACTTGCAGCCAAAAGTGCCTGAATTGACATACTTTCTAATTCCCTTTTTGCTTAGTCAGGCTAAATTTCTCTTGCTTACAACCAAGGACATCTAACTTATATTCCTGGTAACTCCATGACTCAGCTCGGATGGGACCTGCTCCAGGAGGCCTCCCCAGACCCTTCCTTCTGGATTAGGCACTTCACCCCTCCATAGTGCTTCCCCCTCTCACAGGATACCACACTCCCTTAAAATAACCTGCCTTCTAGCACCAGATGTGAGGAATTGCTGGTTTATCCAGTTGATGCTTGGTATATGAGTAACCCATGCATATCTGGTGAATGAATGAATGAAGGAATGAACGAATGAGTTAGCTAATATAATGCCAGCTAAAAAGCAAAGACACTAGGTGCTTTAGTTGGCCAAGGAGGCCTTACTGTGGATAAACGTGCATATACAATAAGCCTTTTGTAATTTTGAAAATAATTCACAGGTTTCCAGCAGTTAGAGGACCCCAGGGTAGGTACCTCATGCCTGGAGAATGGTAGATACCTTCTCTGGGCATTAGGGGTCTCACCCCACAGACCTTTCTCCTTTGACCCCTCTGCAGAATCTCTCCCTTCTGGCTAAACCTCCTCCTCACTGCCCACTTGAGACACCATGCAGAGCCTAGCCTGAGAATCTCCTTCTCCTTCTGCTGGCCTGAGTCCTGCACCCTCTCCAGAGGCTCACCCCCACCCCAGGTCGGCCACCAGCATGTGCCAGCCTCTGACCCCAGGCCCAGGAGCTTTGGCCCAGGTAACACTTAGCAGAGGCTTCCCGGTGTAGTCCCCAAACCCCATTTTCCCCATGAGGTTTTTCTTTAAAGTCACTCTTCATTAATTATTTTAATTTAAAAATACTTGTCAATTGTGGAAAACGTGAAAAGTATAGAAAAGTAAAAAGGAAGAAAAGTCACCACAATCCTGTCACCCTTGACAACCATTGACAGTGCTTCTCTGTACCTTCTTTCAACTTCCTTCATTTATACAGAGATATATAAAATATAAATAAAATTTTATTTAAAGAAATAAAATTGGGAACATGCTATATATGCAGCTCTGAATTTTGAGTTTCATGCTTAACTTAGACCATTCATTTATTCAGGAACTTTCTAAGTGGCTCCATCCATGAGGCTTTGCACCAAGGAAGCAATGGCAAGCCCAGGAGGCAGTGATCCCATCCTGGTGGAGAGTACAGTCTAACTGGGAAACAGACACTCATCAGACAGTCACATCCATGCATAATAGCCTCCTGTGTGGAGGGGTGTCAAGAGACATACAGGTAGCTGTGAAAACTGTGGGACCTCCCTTAGTCAGTGGGGGTGGGAAGGTCTGGGAGAACTCGAAGAATTAGAAGCACTTGAGGGAGGG
The DNA here is from genome assembly GCA_029593785.1 of Cabassous unicinctus. Classification (NCBI taxonomy): domain Eukaryota; kingdom Metazoa; phylum Chordata; class Mammalia; order Cingulata; family Chlamyphoridae; genus Cabassous; species Cabassous unicinctus. The sequence goes on from JAQZBX010077816.1 coordinate 10,316, forward strand.
GCTCCTAGGCAGCCAGAACAGCATATGCTAAGGCCCTGAGGCCAGAGGCAACACACAGTTATGGAACAGAAGGAAAAGCAGTGTGATAGCAGGCAAGATTTTGAGAGACTGTAGAGAATCCCACTGCATGGACTGACCATAATTCATTTATCTGTGAAATAGTTAGGTTGTTTCTCACTTTTCACTGTTTTAAAGTATCATGGCAGACATTATTATTAGCTGCCTCCTGGGAGGGCTACTGAAAAGCTTGGGCTCTAGGGTGAGGAGAATGTCACTGTATACCTGTCAGGAACTTTTGATTTATTACCATGGGAATGTATCCATTGATTCTTTTAAAAGTCAGTTAAATTAAAGTGAAATAATGTTGGAACGAACATCTTTGTATATAAAGCTTTGTCCAAATTTCTGATCCTCAGATCAGATTCATTTAGTCAAAGTCCTCTTGATGCATGCTGACAAGTCATCTTCCAGAAAGTTTAGCCCATTAAAGCTTGAAGTTCTTCGAAAATCACCAACCATGGGGACTTTCAGAGATCTACCTTTTCTTTTCCTCTGTTTGCCTTCTCAACTAGACTGGGAGATCCTCAAAAGAGACAAGAACTTTGTGCCTTATCTGAAGGGGAGATCATGGGGAAACAAAGAGAACTGACATGTATTGGGCCCCTCTCCAAAAATTACGACAATGGTATTTATCCCCATTTTACAGTTGAGAAAAACAAGGCTCAACAAAATGATTTACCCAAGCTGGAGCAGCCAGGATTCAAACCAAGATTGAGGAGACATCCAACGACGGCGGGGAGAGAACCCTCTCTTTTGAGGCTGCTGCCCCCTCAGAGACCCTGCCCCAGTATCCCCCTAAGACATCCAACAGACAGTTCCCCCACCTCCCACAAACTGCGTCCTTGCTCCCTTGCCAGTAACTCCATTCCTCCCGACTTCCTTATTTATTTCCTTTCCTTGTGCCTCGCATTCATGAGGCTGGGGAAACAGGCAAGGCAGATGGGGAAGGAAGTGGAAATTCTGTGTAATACCATCGTCTGTATCACAGAACTTGTCTTAAGTGCCAACCCCAGGGATTTGCTGGAGCTGGCGTGACAGAGGTGGGGCTGAAGGTCAGATTAAATTGGACTAGTAACCCCAGGGGAATACTTGAAAGAGGTTGCTAAAGAAAGCGTTTCCGGCAGGAGCGCGAGACGGCTGAGGCGGGCAGCGGGCAGCGGGCAGCGGGCAGGCCTCCTGTCAGGTCACGCCTGCTTAGCAGGGCTTGGTGGAGCCGGGCCCGAGTTCATACGCCCTCCCCCGGAAACCTGAAATCTTCCCTTTTCCCCCCAATAATGAGTTGGTATAAAAATGGATCTTGAATAAAATTGTCTGCAGTTTTCAAATTTCAAACTGCATTAGTCAAAATATATCAAATTTCCATGTACTGACTTACCATCTGCTCAAAATCTGATCCTTTTTCAGCTGGAATATATTGAAATATGAATCACCTCCTGAGAGACAAAGGGGGAAAGAAGCGGAGAATAAGGCCCTCCCACAGCATATTGGTGGGTGAGCTGGAATCGTGGGCTCCTTTGGGCTCCCCGAACCTTCTCTTTTCATTCCTGGGTGGCCCAAGCCACTCAGCCACTTTGCCTTGCCTAGACTCCCGATTTCTAGCTCAGGCCCCTGTGCTCTGAGAAGTTGTGCCTAACAGGGCAGAGCATATTCATTTCAAGTCCACTGACCTTTAATAAGCTCCTACTATGTGCTAGGTGCTCAGACTCACCAGAGAGAAAAAAACATGTTGCTAAATCTGACAGTGACTTTGTGTGTGTGTGTGTGTGACAGTGACTTTTTAATTCTCATTTGCTCACCCTGTTAGCATCACTGGACACAGTCAAACCTCCCTTCTGGAAACACTTCCTTCTCTTCACTGCAGGGACACAGACTCATGCTTTTTCTCTGACCTCACTGGCTGCTGCTTCTTGGTCTCCTCTGCTGGAGGCTTCTTTGTTTCCTGATCTCTAAACATCCTAATTCTCCAGGGCTCAGGGCTCATCTTAATTCTCTTTCATGGACACACACATCCCCAGGCGAGCTCATCCAGGCCAAGGCTGGAGAGGATGAGGACCAGTAGCTCAAGCTGAAAGCAGAGGCACCATCCTCAATTCCCGCCATTCCTTCATTCTCTCTCCCCCTAACCCACCTAGTCCTGTTGGCCCTACCTCCAAAATACACCCCAAATCTGTCCCCATCACTCCATCCCCACTGCTTCCCTCCTGTCCCAGCCTCCATCATCTCTCCCCTGGACCTAACGGGTCTCCTGCTTTTATCTCCTCCCCATCCCAACCCCTTTTCCACACCACAGCCAGAAGGATCTTCGAAAGCAACGGCAAGTGCTATCATGTCACTTTCCTGCTTAAAATCTTCCAATGGCTTCCCACTGCACCCAGAATAAAAAGCACGCTCCTCACCCACCCACAAAATCCCAGGATCAGCCCCCGGACCACTTCTCCGGCATCACCCTGACCACTCTCCCCTCCTGAGCCACACTGGCCTATCTGTCCCTAAATCACAGCAAGCCCTTTCTTGCCTCAGAGTTTTGGGTTTTTTTAAATTTAGGTAAAATACGTACAATATAATATTTACCATTTTAACAGTTTTAAAGTGTATAATTCAGTGGCATTTAGTACAATCACTATAATGTGCAACCATCATCGCTGTCTAGTCCCAGAACGTTTTCATCACCCCAAAGGGAAACCCCATATCATTAGCAGTCACTCCCCATTTCCCCTCCCCCCAGCCCTAGGCAACCGCTAATCTACTTTCTGTCTCTGTGGATTTGTCTATTCTGAGTATTTCACCTAAATGGATTCATACAATATGTTTGCCTCACAATTTTAGTATTTCCTGTTCCTCCATGGACCACTCTAACCCCAGGCCTTTGCCAGGCGAGCTCTTCTTAGCATCCAGGTCTCCTCAGCTCAAGCAGCACCTCCCAGCCTAAAGCTGGTGCCCCCCCCTCCAGTCACTCTATGTATGCAAATACCCTGCTCTGTTTCCCTTAAGGTTCTCTGAGATTCTCTTGTTTAGTTATTTGCTTGTTGTTTCCTGTCTTTCCCCTGGATTGGGATCTTTGTAATATCCCCACCCCCAGCATAGCGCCTGGAACCTAGGTGGCACTCAACAATTATTTGCTGAATGAAAGAGCAAAACTCTCAAGCGCTGTGCTAGCGCCATCCACAATGTTTGAGGAGGAAAGCGCTGGGCTGGGGAGTGGAGGAGTCATCAGGGAAGGTTACAGAGGGCGGGGGTCCTTGAAGGACAAGTGGAAGCTCAGCTGGCGTTCGAGTGGGAAGGGGAAAGGCCTGGAGGAAGCAGAGAGCATGTCCAGTTCAGATTCTCTTGTTTGCAATTTGTCCCCTAATTGTTTCACTGGCCTCCCACAGCGAGTAGACACAATAGATGCCTGGGAGTTGATTTGATATAACACATAAGGGACTTAGGGGAAAGAAAGGACTGAGTCTTTGATTTCTTTGGTTCCTTCCTCCATCCATGCCCCATCCCCCGGCCTAGCATGCTCTGGACACCCCACAGGCACAAAGAGAAATAGACTGGTTCCCAGTTTTCTGATTTGGAGTCATCCTTCAACCATGTTTAAAAGAGATGGGAAGGAAGCGGGTGTGGCTCAGTGGATAGAGCTCCCGTTTACCATATGGGAGGCCCGGGTTCGCGTCCCGAGGCCTCCTTGTGAGGGCACGCCGGCCTGAGCGGTGCGGTGGGCTGATGCAGCAATCTCACCGCAGGAAGCCAGTGTGGTGCAATGGATAGAGCTCCCATTTACCATATGAGAGGCCCCGGGTTCGCTTCCCAGCGCCTCCTTGTGAGGGCAGGCCGGCTCGCGCAGCACCGTGGGCTGATGCG
>JAQZBX010077817.1:0-14216 GCA_029593785.1 Cabassous unicinctus
TTTTTTTTTTTTTTTTTCTTTTAGCACCTGAACTATATCATACCACTGCCTTCTTGTCTCCATGGTTTAGGATGAGAAAACAGCACTTAATCTTATCGTGCTTCCCTTGTATGTGATGGTTCTCTTTTCTCTTGCTGCTTTCAGTATTCTCTCTCTGTCTTCAGCATTGGACAATCTGACAAGTATATGTCTTGGAGTAGGCCTGTTGGGGTTTATACTGTTTGGGGTGCGCTGTGCTTCATGGACTTGAACTTCCATCTCCCTCAATAGGGTTCAGAAGTTTTCATCCATTATTTCCTCCAACACTCCTTCTGTCCCCTTTCCCTTCTCCTCTCCCTCTGGGATGCCTATAATGCATATCTTTGTGATTTTCATGTTGTCTTTCAAATCCCTAAGTCCTTGCTGAATTTTTTCTCCCTTTTTATCTATCTGTTCCTACTATCTGTTTGATTTCAGATGTACTGTCTTCCACATCGCTGAACTTTCCTCTGCCTGTTCAAATCTGCTGTTGTGTGCTTCCAATGTTTTTCTGATTTCTTGAATTGTGCCATTCATCACTATCCTATCCATTATCTTTTTATATATGTTTATAATTTCTTAAGTATGTTCTCCCAGAGTCTTCTTAAAATCCTTAATCTCTTCCTTCTCCTCATTAAGTTGATTCATGACATTTTTTTGGACATCTCTGATTAGTTGTTCCATGTTCTGCATCTCCTTATGGTTTTTAGTTTTTCCGTTGGACTGGACCATGTTTCTTAGTATGGCTTGTAATTTTTTGCTGGGGTCTAGGCATCCGTTTTTCTTGATGGGTTTATTCAGTTGATTAGCTTCTATCTCTAGTCTATGGTCTTATTTTGTTGCTTTTGTGTGTGTTGTAAGGTTTCAACTTTGACACTTCATTCCTCTTATTCTATTTCCTTGTTGTTTTCTATGTTCCTTTGAAAGAAAAAAAAAATAGGATGAGAGAAGGAAAGCAACAGGAAGAGAAAATGAATTATAATAATGATAATAGTGAAAGGTAGGAGAGGAACTGTACAAGACCTTGGAAATTGAAAAATTAACACAAGTAAGAAGTACAGAGGAATAAGATTAGAAAAGTAGAAAAAAACAATCAAACAAGAAACAGAATAGAGAAAAATATATAGAATGAATTAAAAGTCTGGAATGTGTTAAAGAGGGGAAAATAACAGAGAAAAGAGAGCAAGAAAAAGTTTTTTTTTAAAAGAAAGTAAACAGAGAAAAAAGGAAAGAGAGAGAAATAAAATCAAGAAAAATTGGAGACCAAATAAAAAGAGGTGGAATGAAAGAACAATAACAGAAAACAAAAGTTATAAAGATGAAGGAGACAAAACAAATAGCATAGGTAGAGTAAATCAGTAAACAAAACAAAAAAGAAAAAAAAAAGAAAAACAAACAAGCAGGGAAACAAGACAGCAGCGATTCATTTAAAAAGAGGAGAAAGAAGAAAAAAATTTAAAAATAAACAAAAATAAACATGGAAAAACAGCCTTCTCACTAAGACCCCTAAGGATTTTCTCAGGCTGCTTGTGTTCATCACTCACCCTGCAGCCTGCCCTCTGTCAGTTTTGAACCAGGTTTTAGTGACTAAAAAGGGAAATTTTAAAAAGGAACCTTTTTTTTTTTTTGTAAATATAGGAGATCCAAGAAAACTAATACAAAGAGAATGTCTATATGTTCACTGTCATTAAGTTTCAGCTGGATGCCTGATAACCTGGTGGATCACTTCTCAAGGAAGAGCCAGGAATCAAACCAGGGACCTTGTATATGCTAGGTAGGAATTCTTCCACTGAATAATTCTGCCTCCTTAGGATAATTAGCTTCTCAGAAGGCTATCCACCCCTTTTCCCTCAGGCAGGTTAGATTCCCTGCAGTCCGCTAGAGTTGTGCTGATCAGCCTCCTGTCTCTGCCTCCTCTCTAATGAAATTTCTGTCTTTACCTAGGTGTCTGGGCATTACAACCTGCCTGAGGAGATCCCCCTCCCCTCTCCCTGTCGAGTCAGGGTCCCTTCCAATACTCAAGGGGGGCCCAACTGGCTAAACTCACCACAAAGAAATCACTCTCCACCCTCCCTCACAGGGAATCTGCCATCACACTCCCATTTGGAGCAGGGTACCAGGGGCTCCACCTAGTCTATCCACCCTGAGGGCTGGGTATGTGTACCATTTCCAGCCACCTAGGCAAGCAACTCACGATTTTCCCCTGGCTTCCCTATCTGTCCAATACCCTCCCAGATGACTCAGAGCACCTTCCCGTTCTATATGCATCCAAGGGAGGAAGACGTCCACTCTCCTTTCAGTTAGATACAATTCCCCAGGAGTTTTACCCTCACTTAATATTTAGGGGGTGGGGGAGGGGAGCCCTTCCTAGCAGCTGGAAGGTTTAATAACTCATGAGTACTTGTTTTGGGTTCTTCATCTCTCTGACCCTCACTCTTCTGGGAGTTGTAAAGCAGTGTCCTGGTTTGCTGTACCCCAAAGTAGGTCCCCAAGGCAGCCTCTGGTTCTTTCTCTGTTGTTTTATTCAGAGCTGAGCCTTATCTGACTAACCCATTGGCCGTGTTCCCACAATTCCCCTGGCTTATTTCACTCAACATGTCTTCAAGGTTTCATCCATGTTGTCACATTTCAGAAATTCATTTATTTTTACAGCTGAATAGTATTACATTATACCTATTGTGATGGTTAGGCTACTGTGTCAACTCAGCCAGATAAATGTGCCCTTTTGTTTGGTCAAACAAGCACTAGACTAATTTTAATACAAAAACATTTATGGACTTTAGTCATCAGTGAGTTCATTGCATAGATGGCTGATGAAACCTATAATCAACCAAGGAGATTGCTGTCAGCAATGAGTGACATTTTATCCAATCAGGATAAATCCAATCCAATCAGAATGTCTTAAGAGGGGGAAGTGATTTCAGCATTCAGAAAGAACTTCCAGCTCTATTTCGGACAGCCAACATCTCCTGGGAACTCATCAAGGACTTTCATCAGAGCTGTGGTTTGCAGCCTGCCTGAGGAATGTGGACATGTACATCCCCATGGTCATGTGAGAAAATTTTATAAAATCTCATACTATTTACAGATACCTCCTCTCAATTCTGTTTCCCTAGAGAACCCTGACTAATACATGTATAAGTCATGTTTTGTTTATCCATTCATCAGTTGATGGACACTTGGGTTACTTCCATCTTTTGGCAATTGTGAATAATGATGCTATGAACATTGCTGTGCAAGTATCTGTTTGAGTCCCTGCTTTTAATTCTTTTAAGTACATACAGGAAGGTAGATTGCCAGGTTTTATAATAATTCTGTACTTAGCTTTCTGGGGAACCTCCAAACTGTCTTCCATAGTGGCTGTACTATATTATATTCTTACTAGCAATAAATGAGTGCTCCTATATCTCCACATCCTAACTAGCACTTGTAATTTTTTTTTATAATAGCCATTCTAGTTCTTGTGAAATGGTATGTCATTTTGGTTTTCATTTGCAATTCCCTGATGGCTATTGATGTTGAGCATCTGTTCATGAGATTTTTGGCCATTTTTATATCCTCTTTGAAAAAAAAGATATATTCAACTCTTTTGCCCGTTTTTTAAAATGGATTGTTTGTCTTTTCATTGTTGAACTGTATGATTTCATTATATATTCTAGATATAAACCCTTATTAGGTATGTGGTTTCCAAATACTGTCTCCCATTGAGTACATTGTCTTTTCACTTTCATGATAAAGTTCTTTGATGCAATAAAGTTTTTAACTTTGATGAGATCCCATTTATCTAATTTTTCTTTTGTTGCTTGTGCTTTGGGGGTAAACTCTGAGAAACCATTGCCTAATGCAAGCTCCTGAAGATGTTTCCTTGTGTTTTCCTCTAGGAGTTTTATAATCCTGATTTTTCATTTAGGTCTTTAGTCCATTTTGAGTTAGTTTTTGCAAGTTATGAGATAGGGTCCTCTGTCATTCTTTTGCATATGGATATTCAATTCTAACAGCACCATTTGTTGAAAAGACAATTCTCTCCCAACTGAGTGTACTTGGCAGCTTTGTCAAAAATCAGTTGGCCATAGATGTGAGGGACTACTTCTGAACTCTCAATTCTATTCTCTTGGTCTCTGTATCTTTCCTTGTACCAGTACATGCTGTTTTGACGACTAGCATTTTGTAATAAGTTTTAAATTCAGGAGGTGTGAGTCCTCCAATTTTGTTATTCTTTTTCAAAATGGTCTTCGCTGTTCAGGGCTCCTTACCCTTCCAACTAAATTTGATGATTGGTTTTTCCACTGATGCAAAGTAGTCTGTTAGAATTTTGATTGAGGTTGCAATGAATCTAAATCTTTTTGGGTAGAATTGACATCATAACAATATTTCGTCTTCTAATCCATGAGAATGGACTTTCCTTTATTTATTTAGATCTTCTTTGATTTCTTTTAGCAAAGTTGTATAGTTTACCATATACAAGTCTTCTACATCCTTGGTTAAAATTATTCTGAGTTATTTGATTCCTTTAATTGCTATTGTATTGATTAACTCCTCAGATTGCTCATTACTAGAGTATGAAACACTACTGATTTTTGCATATTGATCTTCTACCTTGCCACTTTGATGAATTTTTTTTTTTTAGCTCTAGTAGCTTGTGTTGTAGATTTTGGGGGGACTTTGTATATATAGGTAATGTCTTCTGCAAATAGTGAAAGCTTTACTTCTTCCTTTCCAATTTAAATGCCTTTTATTCTTGCCTAAATGCTCTGGCTGGAACTTCCAGTAAAATAATGATTAACAGAGGTAACAGTGGGAATCCTTGTCTTCTTCCTAATCTTAGAGGGAAAGCTTTCATTTTTAAACATTGAGTATTATGTTAGCAGTGGATTTTTTATGTGGCCTTTATCATGTTGAGGAAGTTTCCTTCCACCCCTATTTTTCCAAATGTTTTTATCAAGAAAGTTTGCTGGATTTTTGTCAAATGCCTTTTCTGCAAAAAATTGAGATGATCATGTGGCTTTGTTTTGTTAATTTGGTATATTACATTAACGGATTTTCTTATGTTCAAACACCTTGCATATCTAGGATAATTCCCACTTGATCATGGTGTATAACTCTTTTAATTTGCAGTTGGATTCAATTTGCCAGTATTTTGTTGAGTATTTTAGCATGTACATTCATAAGAGAAATAGGCCTGTAATCTTTTTTGTAGTATCTTTATCTGACTGTAGTGTTAGAGTGATGTTGGCCTAATAGAATGAGTTAAGTAGTGTTTCTTCCTGTTTAATTTTAATTTTTTGGAAGAGTTTGATTGTTATTAATTTGTCTCAAAATATTTTGTAGAATTCACCTGTGAAGCCATCTGGTGCTGAGCTCCTTGCGGGGGGAGGTTTTTGATAACTGCTTCAATCTCTTTACTTTTAATTGGTCTGTTGAGATCATCTATTTCTTCCAGAGTCAGTGTAGGTTGTCTGTGTATTTCTAGGAATTTGTCCATTTCATTGAGATTATCCAATTTGTTGGCAAATAGTTGTTAATAGTATCTTCTTATGATCCTTTTTATCTCTGTCGGGTCAGTAGAAATTTCCCCCTTCTTATTTTTGATTTTATTTATTTGTGTCTTCTCTCCTATTTTCTTTGTCAGATTAGCTAAGGGTTGTCATTTTTACTGATCTTTTCAAAGAACCAACTTGTGGTTTTGTTAATGCTCTCTATGATTTTTTATTCTCTATTTCATTTATTTCTGCTCCTTTCCTTCTGCTTGCATTGGGTTTAGTGTGCTTTTCAATTTCTATTTCCTCCAGGTGTGCAGTTAGGTCTTTGATTTCAGCTCTTTCTTCTTTTTTTAATGTAAGTATTTAGGGCTATAAATTTCCCCCTCACCACTGCTTTTGCTGCATCCCATAAGTATTGATATTTTGTGTTCTCATTTTCATTCACCTCAAGATATTTACTGATTTCTCTTGTAATTTCTTCTTTGACCCACTGATTAGGAGTGTGTTATTTAACTTCCATATATTTGTGGATTTTCTAGATCTTTGCCTGTTATTGATTTCCAGCTTCTTTCCATTGTGGTCAGACAATGAAAATTTCAATCTTTTAAAATTATTGAGACCCAACATGTGGTCTATCCTGAAGAACAATCCATGTGCCCTTAAGAAGAATGTACATCCTGCTGTTTGTGATGCAATGATCTGTATAGGCCTGTTAGATCTATTTCATTTATCATATTATTTAAGTTCTCTGTCTCCTTATTGGATCTTACATCTAGATAGTCTATCTATTGATGAAAATGGTGTATTGAAATTTCCAAATATCATTGTAGAGGTGTCTTTTTTTCCCTATTTCTCCCTTTAGTTTCACTAGTGTTTGACTCATGTATTTTGGGGCCCCATGGTTAGGTGCATAAATATTTACAATTCTTATTTCTTTTTGGTTGATTGCCCCTTTTATTAATATGTAGTGTCTTCCTTTGTCTCTTGTAATGGCTTTTGATTTAAAGTCTATTTTGTCTGAGAATAGTATAGTTACCCAATCTCTTTTGTGGTTACTAGTGGCATGGATTATCTTTTTTCCATTCTTTCACTTTCAAACTATTTTTGTCTCTGGGTCTAAGGAGAGCCTCTTGTAAACAATGTACAGTTGAATCATGGTTTTTTGTCCATTATTCCAATCTGTGTTTCTGATTGGGGAGTTTAATTCATTAACCTTCAGTGTTATTACTGGAAAGGCAGTACTAACTTCAGTGATTTTGTCTTTTGGTTTTCATATGTTATATCTTTTTTGTCTCTCTTTTCCTTTATTGCAACCTCCTTTTCTGTACAGTTGATCTTTTTTGATGTAGCTGTCTGATCACTTTCTCATATCTGTTTAAGTATATATTTTTAAATATTTTATTTGTAGTCACCCTGGGGTTTGTATCACACAGCCTACATCTCTAAGCTACTAATTTGAAAAGATACCAATTTTGCTTCAATAGCATACATGTTCTCTGCTCCCATATCAGTTTCCCCTCTTCATATTGTTGTTGTTTTTTTTTTTTCTCACATTACCTCTTTATACTTTGCATGTCCATTTTCAGGACATATAACTTTATCTTTTTCAACTGTACTCTGACCTTTATAGAAATTAAAGAATAGGGTTGTATATTGAGGATACAGTACTATTGGGTTTTGCCTTACCCATAATGAAGATCTTCACTTCTTCACACTGCTCAAAGCCACTTTCTGCTCTTTACCTTTTCAACCTGAAGAACTCCCTTTAGAAATTCTTGTAGGGCAGGTCTTTTGCTGACAGATACTCTCAGTTTCTGTTTATCTGTGAATTTTTGAAGGACTGTTTTTCCTCAGCTCCTATGATTTATTTAAATTCTCCTCCTCACTCAGTGCTCCCTTTTCATTACACTTTTTACATCTGGGACCCATCGTGCCTTACAGCAGTTACCCCCCTCCCTTTTTTTTTATTCCCTGTGAGGCTTTTCTACCTCTGTTTACTTCCCCGTTGGTATATCCTGTCTACAGGAACCAGATGGGGTCAATCCAGAAAGGTCCATTTTTCACTTTGGTAATCCAGCAGTCAGAGACTGGGCTGAGTGTCTGCACCTCTTGCCAAAAGTTCTGCCATGGTCTCTTTTTATTTCTGGGAGCATTTTAGCATGCAGCATTCCTTACTGCTTATGTTCCACCTTGGGTCTCTGCAAACTTGAGTCTCTGTGCCTGGATATGCCTGGGGTTCTAACTCACTGCTGTGAATGGCTCTATGATCTGCATCCATGGCAGAAGAGACCTGGCCAATGCTGCCTCTGTGTGACACCTAAACTGCGTGGAGCTGAGTTGGGGAGGGGAGGTCCAGACTGGTGGGTCCAGGTCATAAATCTCCCACCATTTTTTGTTGTTGTTTTCCTTTAATTCAGTGTTTGTGGAATCCTTCTCCAGTCTTTATTATACCCCAGAATTCCAAACAAATGGAATCTGTCCTTTTATTAGTTGCTGCTGAAGAGAAACTTTTCCAGGGGATGTCTTATATCACCATGTTGATGATGTCACCTGAATTGTTTTTATATGGTTTGCCCTATAATCTATATTTTTTAACTTTTCACCATTTTCTTGAAGTTAATAATGCACTACACATAAAATACATCACTCTTGTAAACTTTTAGGTATATATTCCCCCATCTTTTAGGCTTTCCTTGTTATATATAATACATCTACATATATTATAAATTCTGAGTCAATGTTATAATTGTAGTTATAAACAGTACATTTTATGAAAAATTAAGAGAAAAGAGAAAGAACTGGTTGCTTGCATTACACATATATTTTTAATTTTTATGTTCATCACTCTTTTCTGAGAAGCCACTCTTTTTGGACCTCTGTGGTTTCTGATGAAAAATAAGCCATTAGTCAGATTTTTGTTCAACTGTATGTATTATGCTATTTTTATCTTGTTGCTTTTAAGATTTTTCTTCATTATTGGCTTTGAACAGTTATATTATAATGTACCTTGACTTGAGATTCTTTGTGTTTATTATTTATTGGTGTTCATTTAGCATGCTATATCTTCAAACTACTTTATTTCATTAAGTTTGGGAAAGCAGAGTTTTCAGTTATTTCTTTTTAAATCTATTTACGATACCCAATGGTAGCCAAAGCTTAAGAATTACATCAAAAAATACTGTCACCTGATAATAACATATAGATATGGTTTTATCTATAGACATTGAAGAAAGTTTCAAAAGATTTTTAATTCAAACAGTATTGATAACAAAATCTTTGAAATTCTTTAATTCCTTAATTATGATATGCTAACTTGAACTTGATATTTTCACTAAGATAGATTTCAGAACAAAATATAATTTTTCTACTACATACATTAACTATATGTATGTGAATATTGGTAACTTAATAATATGAATTACATCTGAATATGCAATTTAAAAAATTCTCTTGATCCTTTAAGATATAATGGCAATATTAGGGGGTGGTTTTTTACACAGAAATACATAACTGATACAAATATGTAAAATAAAAAAGTATTACAGAATTAAATTGTTAAATATTTTACATTGTTTAAAGATATATATAGAATTTAAGTTAAGCAAACATGTAGAAATTGTATGAATGAGCTCTAAAATGATAGAAATAGATATATGACTTCCAAAATCATAAAAGGGGAAAATGGAATAAAATACCTTCTTTGAGAGTTCTGGGAAGATGATATTGGAGCAGGCAGGCAGGGCTCAACTCTCACAAAAAGAATGGAAAAAGGGCCAAAAGCTATCCAAGGGAACTGATTTTGGGGTCAGCAGACCAGGACAGTGCTACACAACTCCCAGGAGGGCAAGGGACAGAGAGACGAAGAACCCAAAATAAAAAACATGAGTTACCAAACCCCTGCAGTGGCAGAGAATGGCTGAAGGGCTCCCCTCCCCCACACCCAAGATATTAAGCTGGGATAAAACTCCTGGCTCACTGCAGCTGACTGAGAGGGGAACAGATGTCTTCCTTCCTGTCAGCTGTTACAAGTGGCAGGGGGAGGGGGACTTCTCTTCAGTGAATTTGACTAGCAAAGCCCACTTTGAATCTTGGCTCTGGCAAGACCAAAACACAGGAAAGTGGAGATTGAAAGAAACACCTCCATGTAAAGGTGTGCCAATGAGCACTAACTGCCGGCGTCTGGAAATTGCATGGAGAAAAACTGCTTTAGGTCTCTATTAAACCAAACTTCTGGGAGAAAATCTGTTCCTCATTCATGAGTCCCTGGCCCTACTTTGATAACTTAAGCTAGGCAATTTTAAAGAATTAGAATAAATTGAACCAAATGTCAAAGAAGAGCTGTGAAGAAAAACAATAGGCAAAAGAGAGAAAGTGGCTATCACTATAAATTCACCAACATATTCAGATGCCTAGACATAAAAAAAAAAAAAAAAAATTACAAGCCACACTAGGAAACAGGAGGTGATGACCCTGCCAAAGGAACAAATCAAATATCCTGAAGAGATGCAGGATTTAAGAAAGTTAATCATTTAAAATCACACAATTCTCCTAAATCAATTCAAAGAATTCATAGAAAATATTACTAAAGATAAAGGATTTTAAGAAGATACTCAGCGAGCTAAAGAACATTTTGAAAGACTGCAAAGAAAAGTAACAGAGCTTATGAGAATGAAAGACACAATGGATGAGATTAAAAATACATTTAAGGCACATAAAAGCAGATCTGAATTGTTCAAAGACAGAATTAGTGATTTCGAGGACAGAACATCTGAACTGGAAAAGACAAGAGAAGAGAATGGAAAAAATGGAACAGGTTCTTAGAGAATTGAATGACAAGGCAAAACATACAAACATATGTGTTATTGATGTCCCAGAAGGAGAAGAGAATTAAAAAGGGGTAGAAAGAATATTTGAGGAAATAATGGTCAAAAAGATCCCAACCCTTATGAAAGACATAAATATCATTATCCAAGAAGACACCTAATATTCAGTGTGAAAAATATCAGAAATAAAGAGAGGTTTCTGAAAGCAGCAGGAGAAAAGCAAAGAATCACATACAAGGGAGCCTCAATGAGTTTAAGTGCAGACCTCTCATCAGAAAACATGAAGGAGAGAAAAAAATTATATGACGTATTTAAGGTATTGAAAGAGAAAAACTGCCAATCAAGAATTCTGTATCCAACAAAACTGTCCTTCACAAATGAAGGGGAGCTCAAAATCTTCACAGACAACCAAAAACTCATAGAATATGTTACCAAAAGACAATAATTACAAGAGATACTAAAGGGAGTGCTGTAGCCTGAGAGGAAGAAATAACGGTGAGGGACTTAGACAAGAGTATAGAAATGAAGATTACGAAGAAGGGTGAATTAAACGGTAAAAAGACACAACTGAAAGCCAAAGGACAAAATGGAGAAAGTAAGTATTGCCTGTATACTTATTTCTGTAAAGAAATAAAAGTGAATGTTAATGGCTTGAAATCCCCAATCAAAAGACATAGACTGATAGAGTGGATAAAAAAATATAAGCCATCTATATGCTGTCTATAAGAGACTCACCTCAGACATAAGGACACGACCAGGTTAAAAGTGAAAGGTTGGAAAAAGGTATTCCATGCAAATAGTATTTTTTTTTAAAAGGTGGAGTAGTGATATTAATATTGGACAAAATAGATTTTAAATGCAAAAGTATTATAAGGGATGAAGAAGGCCATTATATATTAGTAAAAGGGGCGATTCACAAAGAAGAAATAACTGTACTAAATATTTATGCATCTAACTTGAGTGCCCCAATATACATGAGGCATACACTGGCCAAACTGAAGGGAGAAAAAGGTGTCTCTAAAATAATAGTTGGAGACTTCAATACACCACTCTCATATTGGATAGAACATCTGCACAGAAGATAAATAAAGAAACAGAGAGCTTGAATAATATGATAAATGAACTAGACCCAACAGACATATATAGAGCATTATACCCCAAAAGAGTAGGATATACTTTCTTTTCAAGTGCTCATGTATCCTTCTCCAAGATAGACCATATGTTGGGTCACAAGACAAGTCTCAATAAATATAAAAAGTCTGAAATTATACAAAACACTTTCTCTGTTCATAATGGAATGAAACTGAAAATCAATAATGGATGGAAAAAGGGAAAATTCATAAATGTATAGAGATTAAACAACACACTATTAAATACTCAGTGGATCAAAGAAGAAATTGCAAGATAATTCAGCAAGTATCTTGTGATAAATGAAAATGAGAACAAAACATATCAAAACCTATGGTACATAGCAAAAGTACTGCTGAGAGGGAAATTTATAGCCCTGAGTGTTTACTTTAAAAAAGAAAGAGCTATAATTGAAGACACAACTGCACACCTGGAAAAATTAGAAAAAGAACAGCAAAATAATCCCAACCCAAGCCTAAAGAAAAATATAGTAAAGATCAGAGCAGAAATAAATGAAATCAAGAAAAAAAAACACAATAGAATCAACCAAACCAAAAGTTGGTTCTTTGAAAAGATGAACAAAATCGACAAAACTTAAGACTAACAAAGAAAAAAAGAGAAAAGATGCAAATAACTAAAATCATAAATGAGAGGTAGGACATTACCACTGACCCTGCAGAAAGAAGAGAGATTATAAAAGGATACTATGAACAACTGTATGCCAAAAAACTAGACAGTGTAGATGAGATGGACAGATTCCTAGAACACACAAACCACCTACACTGACCCTAGAAGAAACAGAAGACCTCAACAAAACAATCACAAGCATAGAGATTGAAACAGTCATAAAAAAACTCCCAAAGATGAAAAGTCTGGGACCAGAAGGCTTCACAGGTGAATTCTACCAATCATTCAAGGAATATCTAATACTAATCTTGCTTAAGCTCTCCCAAAAAATTGAACAGGAAATAATGCTACCAAACTCACTCTATGAAGTAAAAATCACCCTATTACCAAAACCAGATAAAGACACTATGACAAAAGAAAATTGCAGAGCAGTATCTCTAATGAATATACATCAAAAATCCTCAACAAAATACTTGCAAACCCAATCCAAAACCACATTAAAAGAATTATACACCACGATCATGTGGTTTTTATCCCAGGTATGCAAGGGTGATTCAACACAAGAAAATCAATTCATGTAATAAACCACATTGATGAATTGAAGAAGAAAAATCACATGATCCTCTCAAATGATGCAGAAAAGGCATTTGACAAAATAGAGCACCATTTCTTGACTTAAAAAAATATTCCAAAAGATAGGAATAGAAGGAAGCTTTCTCAATATGGTAAAGTGCATATATGAAAAACCTACAGCTAGCATTGTACTCAATGGTGAAAGACTGAAAGCTTTCCTGCTGAGATCAGGAACAAGACAAGGATGCCCACTGTCAGCAGTGTTATTCAATATTGTGCTAGGAGTTCTGGCTAGAGCAATTAGGTTAGATTAAAAAAATAAAACGGAACTGAAATAGGAAAAGAAGTAAAACTTGCACTATTTGCAGATGATATGATCCTAAATCTAGAAAATCCTGAAATATCCACAACAAAGATACTAGAAATAATAGATGAGTTCAGCAAAGTGGTGGGATACAAGATTAATACACAAAAAATCAGTAGCATTTCTATATACTACTGATGTGCAATCAAAGAAGGAAATCAGAAAAAAATTCATTTATAATAGGACTAAAAGAATCAAGACCTAGAAGAAAATGTAGGAAAACATCTTCAAGATCTTATAGTAGGCAGTAGTTTCTTAAACCTTACACCCAAAGCACGAGCAACAAAGAAAAAAATGGATAAATGGGACCTCCTCAAAATTAAACAATTTTGCACTTCAAAGGACTTTGCCAGAAGGGTGAAAAGGCAGCCAACTCAATGGGAGAAAATATTTGGAAATCACATATCCAAAAAGAGTTTAATATCCATGTTATATAAAGAGATCATACAATTCAACAATAAAAAGAGGAACAACCAATATTTAAAAAATGGGCAAAAGACTTGAAAAGACAGTTGTCCAAAAAAGAAATATAAACAGCAAAGAAACAAATAAAAAAATATTCAACATCACTAGCAATTAGGAAAATGCAAATCAAAACTCCAATGAGATATCATTTCACAGGTATTAAACTGGCCACTATTAAAAAGTCAGAAAACTGTAGGTGTTAGAGAGGATGTGGAAAGATAGGAATACTCATTTACTGTTGGTGGGAATGTAGAATTGTACAGCCACTGTGGAGGATTGTTTGGCAGTTCCAAAGGAAGTTAAATATAGACTTGCCATGTGACCCAGCAATACCATTAATAGGTATATATCCATAAGAACTGGGAGCAGTAAACAAAAATACATCTGCACACCGATGTTCATAGTGGCACTATTCACAATAGCCAAAAGTTGGAAACAACCCAGGTGTCCATCAACAGAGGAATGCTTAAACAAATTGTGGTGTATATACACAATGGAATATTATGCAGCAGTAGGAAGAAATGAAGTTGTGAAGCATATGACAACATGGATGAACCTGGAGGACATTAGGTTGAGTGAAGCAAGTCAGACAGAAAAGGACAAATACTGCATGATTGTGCTATTATAATCTAAATAAATTGTGTAAACTCATGGAATTAATAATTAGAATATAGGTCACCAGAAAATAGAAGGAGGGTAGAGAACTGAAAGCTGAGGGTTAATCTGTGCAGAATTGGT
>JAQZBX010077818.1:0-14215 GCA_029593785.1 Cabassous unicinctus
CAATAGTTCTATAACAATTATAATAAATAAAGAAATGCCAGATGAATAAATAAGACATTATTCACCTCTCAATCCATTTGTTGACCCTGACATACATAGGTGTTTTTCTGACTGTCTTTGAACAATCTTTTTTTGTTTGTTTACCTATCAGTTTTATTGATAGGTGATCCCATACTACCTCATGTGGACAGAGTCATCAATGAATGGCTTATTTAAAGGTGTTGAAAAGTTATTTTTTAAAATTATGAACTGAAACGTATATCAGATTGAAAGAAAATGTTAATTTTAAAAGGGAGTGTATGTAAATCGATAATTCAGAAAAAAATCTTTTCCATGATTTCACGATTATTTAGCAAATGCTTACACGGCTCCAAATTTTATTTCAAGGATACCTTTCCTGATTTTCTGGACATCATTGGGCTGTTCTCTAGAGCAGAGGGATTTTGATGCTGGGATCTACATATAAATACCTGCTCTTATGACATATTTTAATTTTTTAGAAAGTATTGAAAACAAAATAAAATTCATTCTTTCAAAGAATGAGAATCCACATATAGACAAATGAAAACAGAAGATCTCAAAGTACAAGTAGATCCCAGCCTCCAAATGACTCCTATGGTTTATGAAGGACTTTGCCTACACCCAGAAGTGAAAACAGGACTTGTAGCATCCAGAGGTGACAAAGAGGGATTCAAAAGTTTACAAGATACCATGACGGATAGGAATGGTTCATAAAAGTCAAGGACCCAATCCATCAAGCAGAGTGTACCACCCTCCATTCTATGCACAAATGATTATAGCCTCCAACAAAGAATGAACATCTAGAGAAGACCACTTTAAAGAAATAGGTAATTCCAAAGTTTCTTATTTGTCTCTCATCGCCATTTTTCTTTTAATATATATTTTTAATGATGCATATCAGTCATACATTAACAAACATAAACTTGAATTCTAGAGCAGAATTCACAACTTTAGAAAATAAATTGGTGTAACACCTTGCAGTGGTACCATCTCCAACAGAAACTTGAATTTTTATTCATTTTAAAAAATTGTCCAGAGCCTTTCTGAAACATGACTAATAACTATTATGCATGGCTTTATTTGTTTATACAATTCCATTCATCCCCACAATTTTTAAATCATATCTGTTTTATTGAGATATAATAAACCAAAAATTTTTTATCCATTGTGTACATTCCCTGGTCTTGCTATATTCACAGTGGTGTGCATTCATCTCTTTAATCAATACTAAACCTTTTCAATAGCTCTATAATAATTATAATAAATGAAGAAATGCCAGAAGATTAAAAAAGTAATGATTCACCTCTCAATCCATGTGTTGGCACTAACATACATAGGTGTGTTTCTGCAGGTCCTTGAACTACCTTTTTTGTTTATCTATCAGTTTTATTGATATGTGTCCCATACTACATCATGTGGACAAAGTGAACAATGAGTAGTATTTTTAAAGCTGTTGGAAAGGTCTTTATTTTAAAATTATGAACGGAAATGGATATTAGATTTAAAGAAAGTGATAATTTTAAAAGGGAATGTAGGTAAATTGATAATGCTGAGGGGGTCTTTTCCCATGATTTCAAGATTCTTTACTGAATGTTTAGAAGGTTCCAGATTTTGTTTCAAGAAAACGATTATGGATTTTTTGAAAACCATTGGCTGTTCTCGAGTGCAGAGAGTTTGTGATGCAGGTATCCATATATATACTGGCTCTTATGACATATTTTAATTTTTTAAAAATATTTGAAATAAAATCAAACTCATTCTTACAAAGAAACAGAATCCACATATAGACAAATGAAAACCCATGGATTCAAGAACAACTAGCTCCCAGCCTCCAAATTTCTCCTATGGCTTAGGAAGGACCCTGCCAATACCTTGAAGAGAAAAAGGGAATTGTAGGATCCAAAAGGTGACAGAGAGTGACCCAAATCATTCCAAGATATCATGAGGGAGAGGAATCACTCATAAAAGTAAAGGAGCTAATACATCAAGTAGAGTGTACCAGCCTCCATTCTATGCACGTGTGATTAAAGTCTCCAAAAATGAAGAAACACAAAAGGAAGAGCACTTTAGAGAAATGGGTAAGTCCAAAGCTTCATATTTATCTATCACAACCCTCTTTCTCGTAACATATATATATATATATTAGTGATGCATATCAGTCATATATGAACATATATTAACTTGAAGTCTAAAGCAGAAATCACAACCTTATAAAACAAAGTGGCATAACACCTTACATTGGTCCCATCTCCAGGAGAAGCTTGAATTATTACTCAGGTTGAAAAATTGGCCAGAGCATTTCTGATAAATGACTAATAACTATTATCCATGGCTCAACTTGAGTGTACACTTCCTGACATACCCATGTTTTTAAAGAAAACTCATTTATTGAGACATATTAAACCAATATTTTTTTTATCCAATATGTGCATTCCCTGGTCCTTGGGATATTCACAGTGGTGTGCATTCATCACTTCAATCACTACTAAACCTTTTCAATAGCTCTAAAATAATTATAAAAAAGTGAAGGAAAACCAGAAGAATAAAGAAGGAATTATTCACCTCTCAATCCATTTGTTGACACTCACATACATAGGTGTTTTTTGGGCTGTTATTGAACACCATTTTTGTTTATTTTTCAGTTTTATAGGTATGTGATGTCATACTACAACATGTGGACAAAGTGAAAAATGAATGGTTTTTTTGAAGCTCTCTTTTGAATAGGTCTTTATTTTAAAATTCTGGATTGTAACAGATATTAGATTGAAAGAAAATGTTAATTTTAATAGGGAGTGTTTGTAAATTGATTATTCAGATTAGATCTTATTCCATGATTTCACATTTGCTTACTCAATGTTTAGAATGCTCCAGGTTGTGTTTCAAGGTAACCATTCCTAATTTTCTGGACATCATTGAGCTATTCTCGTGTGCAGAGAGATTGTGATGCAGGTATCCATATATAAGCACCTTCTCTTATGATATATTGTAATTTCTTAGAATGTATTGGAAATCAAATCAAACTCAGTCTTACATAGAAACAGAATGCACATATACACAAATGAAAACAGGAATTCAGAATACAAATATCTCCCAGCGAACAAATTTCTCCTATGGCTAATGAAGGAACTTGCCAACACCAAGAATGTAAAAGGGACTTGTAGGTTCCACAAGGTGATAAAGAGTAACTCAAATGTTTCCAAGATATGATGGGGGAGAAGAGTGGTTCCTACAAGTCAAGGAACTAATCCATCAAGCAGAGTGTACCGCCCTCCATTCTTTTTTTATTCCCTCATATTTATTTATTTATTTATTTATTTATATTTATATTGCGTGTAAAAATCAAAAATTTCTCAATACAAACCAATATTTGTAAAATGATATAAAAATATATATGCATATATGTGCATTTGCTTACATAAATGTTATTTATATATATATATATTTTAAAAGATGCTTATATTATATAAATGTTTCACCAAAATTACTGTGATTTCCATGATCTCCGCCTCCCATAACTCCCATAACATCTCACTTAAATATCTTTCATTAGTGTGTCACATCACCTGCAATGGATATACACATCCTGGGGCTTTGCCACTAACCATAGACCAGAGTTCACATCATTTACCATGCTCTCTCCCACACAGTTCTGCATTGTATACACTGATGTAAAATGGCCTATATCCGTCGCCAAAACTTCATTCAGGACAACCCCCAAATCCTGAAATAGCCCTGTATTATAACTGCCCTTCCCCTCCCCGGCCCAAAAGCATCTAGTGGTCACTGGCTCCACCTCACTGCTATACTTACTTCCATTGCTTGAGTCACAACGTGTCTACAACAGAAGGCCAATAAGTCCACTCTAGTCAATAGCTCTTCGCTCAATCCTGAGGGGACTGGAATGGTGATGTCCACTCAACCTGCAAATGAGAGTGGGCTTATATCCCATGGATACGCTGAACGGGATTATCCTACCTTCAGCTGCAGGCTGTCTACATTCCCTGGGATTACGGCCATCCTTTCTATGCATGCATAATTATAGCCTCCAACAGTGAAGTAACACAAAAGAAAGACCACTATAGAAAAATAAGTAAATCCAAACCTTCATATTTGTATATCACCACCCTCTTTCTTTTAATATATATATATTTTAGTGAGGCAAATCAATCATACATGAACATACATAAACATGAAGTCTAGAGCAGAAATCACAACCTTAGAAAATAAAGGGCATTAACACCATAGAGTGGTTCCTTTCACACTTCTCCAGCAAAGGCTTGAATTGTGATTCATTTTTAAATATTGGCCATGCTTTTCTGAAACACGACTTATTCTTATCCATGGCTCTACTTGGGGGTATAATTCCCAAAATTCCCACGATTTTTAAAGCACACCTGTTTTATTGAGACATTTTAAAACAATAACTTTTTTAACCAATGTGTACCCTCCCTGGTCCTTGGTATATTCACAGTGGTATGCATTCATTTCTTAAATTATTATTAAACATTTTCAATAGCTCAATAATAATTATCATAAATAAAGAAAAATCAGAAGAATAATTAAGAAATTATTCACCTCTCAATCAATTTGATGACACTGACTTGCATAGGTGTTTTTCTGGACATCTTTGGAAAACTTTTTTGCTTATCTTTCAGTTTTATTGATTTGTGATCCTATAATACGTCATGTGGACAAAGTGAACAATGAATGGCTTTTTTAAAGCTGTTGAATGGTTTTTATTTTAAAATTATGAACCGAAAATTACATTAGATTGAAAGAAAATGTTAATTTTAGAAAGGAGTGTATGTAAATCGATAATTCAAAATAGATCTTTTTCCATGATTTCAGAATTGCTTACTGAATGCTTAGAACACTCCAGATTTTGCTTCAAGGAAACCATTCCTGATTTTCTGGACATAATTGGGCTGTTCTCAATTGCAGAGATATTGTGATGCAGATGTCCATAAATAAGCACTTGCTCTTATGACATATCATAATTTTTTAGAAAGTACTGGAAATAAAATCAAACTCATCCTTACAAAGAAACAGAATCCACATACACACAAAAGAAAACTCAGGAACTCAAAGTTCAAATAGCTCCCAGCCTACAAATTTCTCCTAAGGCTGATGAAGGACCTTACCAAATCCCAGAATAGAAAAGGGGATTTAGGGCGCACAAGGTGAGAAAGATTGACTCACATATTTACAAGAGTTCATGTGAAAGAGGAATGGTTCATGAAAGTCAGGGAACTAATCCATCAACAAAGTGCACAACCCTCCATTTTATGCCCGTGTGATTATAGCCTCCAACAATGAAGAAACACAAAAGGAAGACCATTTTAGAGAAATAGGTAATTCCAAATCTTCATATTTGTCTGTCATGACCTTCTATATATATTTTAATGAAGCATATTAGTCATACATGAACATACATAAACTTGAATTCTAGAGCAGTCTTCACGACCTTAGAAAATAAAGGGGGATGAAAACTTTTAGTGTTCCCATCTCCAGCAGAAATTTGAATTGTGATTCATTTTTTAAAATTGGCCTGAGCATTTCTGAAACACGACTAACATCTATTATCCATGGCTCAACTTGGATTTACAATTACTGACATTCCTACTATTTTTAAAACAAATCTGTTTAATTGAGAAATATTAAACCAATATCTTTTTTATCCAATGTGTACATGACATGGTCCTTGGTATATTCACAGTAGTGTGCATTCATCTCTTCAATCATTATTAAATCTTTTAAAAAGCTCTGTAATAAATATAATAATTAGAGTAAAACCAAAAGAATAAAGAAGGAATTATTCACTTCTCAATTCATTTGTTGACACTGACTTCCATAGGTGTTTTTCTGGCTGCTGTCCTTGAAAAACTTTTTTTGTTTTTGTTTCTTTTTGTTGATATGAGATCCTATACTACATCATGTTGACAAAGTGAACAATGAATGGCTTTTTTAAAGATGTTGAAGTGGTCTTTGTTTTAATAGGATGAACTGAAACAGATATTACATTGAAAGAAAAAGTTAATTTCAAAAGGGAGTATAGGTAAATCTTTATTTAGAAGAGCTCTTTTTCCTTGTTTTCACAATATTTTCCTGAATGTTTAGGAGGCTCCAGATTTTGTTTCAAGGAAAAAATTCCTCATTTTCTGGACACCATTTTTCTGTTATTGAGTGCAGTGAGATTGTGATGCAGGTATCGATACATAAATACCTGCTCTTTTGATATATTGTGATTTTTGGAAAGTATTGCATATAAAATCAAACTCAGTCTTACAAAGAAACAGAATCCACATATAGACAAATGAAAACCATGGAACACAGAGGAAAAATAGCTCCCAGCCTCCAAATTTCTCGTATGGCTTATAAAGGGACTTGCCAACACCCATAAGAAAAAAGGGGCTTCTAGGGTCCACAAGGTTAAAACTCAAGAGTATACAAGATATCGTGGGTGAGATGAATGGTGCATAAAAATCAAGGACCTAATACATCAAGCAGAGTGTACCGACCTCCATTCTCTGCACAAGTGATTATATCCACCAACAATGAAGAAACACAAAAGAAAGACCACTTTTGAGAAATAGATTATTCCAAAACTTTATATTTCTCTATCACCACACTCTTCCTCTTAATATATATTTTTATTGATGTAGATCAATCATGCATGAACACACATAATCATGAAGTCTAGAGCAGAAATCACAGCCCTAGAAAATAAAGTGGAATAACACCTTACAGTGGTCACATCTCCAGCAGAAACTTGACTTGGGCTTCTATTTCAAAAATTGGCCAGAGCATTTCTGAAACAAGAGTAATAAGTATTATCCATGGCTAAACATGGGTGTACAGTTCCTGACATCCCCATGAGTTTTAAAACAAATCTGTTTCATTGAGACATATAAAAACAATATCTTTCTTACCCAATGTGTACATTCCCTGGTCCTTTGTGTATTCACAGTGGAGTGCATTCATCTCTTCAATCATTATTAAACATTTTCAATAGATCTATAATAATTATATTAAATAAAGAAATACCAGAAGAATAAAGAAGAAATTCTTAACCACTCAATATATTTGTTCACACTGACATTCAAAGGAGTTCTTATGGCTATCCTTGAAGAACTATTTGTTTATCTGACAGTTCTATTGATTTGTGATCGCATACTACATCAAGTGGACAAAATGAGCAATGAATGCCTTTCTTAAAGCTGTTGAAATGTCTTTATTTAAAAAATAAGAACTGAAACAGATATTAGATTGAAATAAAATGTTAATTGTAAAAGGGAATCTAGGCAAATTGATAATTCTGAGGAGGTCTTTTTCCATGATTTCACGATTGTTTACTGAATGTTTAGAAGGGTCCAGATTTTGTTTCAAGGAAACCATTCCTGATATCCTGGACAACATTGGGCTGTTTTTGGGTGCAGAGATTTTGTGATGCTGGTATACTTATATAAATACTGGCTCTTATGACATATTGCAATTTTATAGGAAGTATTGGAAATAAAATGAAACTCATTCTTACAAAGACACAGTATCCACATATAGACAAACGAATACCCAGAAATTCAGAGTACAAGTAGTTCCCAGCCTCCAAATTTCTTTTATGGCTTATGAAGTAACTATTCAACACCCAGAAGTGAAAAAGGGACTTGTAGTGTCCACAAAGTGACAAAGAGACTCTCAAAGGTTTGCAGGATATCATGGGGAGAGGAATGATTAATAAAAAACAAGGAATTAAACAATCAAGCAGTGTGCAACCCCCCATTCTTTGCACACTTGATTATAGTATCCAACAACTAAGAAACAGAAAATGAAGATCCCCTTAGTGAAATAGGTAATTGCAAAGCTTCATACTGTGTATAAACAATCTCATTCTTTTAATATGTATTTTTAGTGGTTCTCTCAGTCATACATGAACATACATAAACTTGAAATAAAGAGCAGAAATCACAGCCTTAGAAATAAATGGGCATAACACCTTACCATGGCCCCATCTCCTGCAGAATCTTCAATTGTTATTCATTGTCAAAAATTGGCCAGAGCACTTCTGAAAAGTGACTAATAACTATAATCTTTGGCTCAACTTAAGTGTTCAATTCCTGAAATCCCCATGATTTTTTAAGCAATCTGTTTATTGAGATATATTGAACCAATGACTTTTTTATCCAATGTGTATATTCCCTGGTCCTTGGTATATTCACAGTGGTGTGCATTCATCACTTCAATCATTATCCAACTTTTTCAATAGCTCTTTAATAATTATAATAATTATAGAAAAACCAGAAGAATAAAGATGAAATTATGCACATCTCAATCCACCTGACATACATAGGTGTTTTTCTGGCTGTTCTTGAACACCTTTACTGTTTATCGATCAGTTTAATTGATATGTGATCCCATACTACATCATGTGGACAAAGTGATTAATGAATGGCTCTTTTAAATCTGTTGAAAAGGTCTTTATTTTAAAATTATGAACTGAGAAGTATATTAGATTGAAAGAGAATGTTAATTTTCAAAGAGAGTGCAGGTAAATCCATAATTTGAGGAGATCTTTTTCCATGATTTCACGATTGTTTACTGAATGTTTAGAAGGCTCCAGATTTTGTTTCAATGAAACCATTCCTGATTTTCTGGACATCATTAAGCTGTCCTCGAGTGCAGAGAGATTGTGATACAGGTATTCATATATAAATAGCTGTTCTTATGACATATTGTAATTTTAAAAAAAATATTGGAAATAAAATCAAACTCATTCTTACAAAGCAACAGAATCCACATATACACAAAAGAAAATCCAGGAACTCAGAGTACACATAACTCCCAGGTTCCAAATTTATCCTATGGCTCATGCAGGACGTTGCCAACACCCAGAAGAAATTAGGACATGTAAGGGTCCAAAAGGTGACCAAGAGTGAGTGAAATGTTTACAGGATATGATGGGGAAAATAAAGGTTCATAAAAGTAAGGACCTAATCCATCAAGCAGAGTGTACCGCCCTCCATTGTATGCACACGTGATTATAACCTCCAACAAAGAATAAACGCAAAAGGAAGACCACTTTACTGAAATAGATAATTCCAAAACTTCATATTTACCTCTCACCAACCTATTTCTCTTAATATATGTATTTAGTGATTTATATCAATCATACGTAACAATATATAATCTAGAAATCAAGAGCAAAATTCACTACATTAGAAAATAAAGTGGCATAACACCTTACAATGGCCCATCTGAGCACGAACTTCATTGTAACTCATTTTGAAAAATTGGTCTGAGCATTTCTGAAACACAATGAATAACTATTATCCATGCCTCAACTTGGGTGTACAATTCCTGACATCCCCATGTTTTTTTTTAAATCAAATCACTTTTATTGAGATTTATTATACCAATATCTTTTTTATCCAATGTGTACATTCCCTGGACCTTGGTATATTCACAGTGGTGTGAATTCATTTCATAAATCATTATTAAACCTTTTCAATAGTTCTTTAATAATTATAATAAATAAAGAAAAACCAGAAAAATAAAGAAAAAAATGTTCACCTCTCAATCCATTTGTTGAAAATGACATACATAGGTGTTTTCCTGGCTGCCCTTGAACAACTTTTTTGTTTATCTGTCAGTTTTACTGACATGTGATCCCATACCATATCATGTAGACAATGTGAAAAATGAATGGCTTTTTAAAAAGCTGTTGAAAAGGTCTTTATTTTAAACTTATGAACTGAAGCAAATATTAGATAGAAAAAAATGTTAAATTTAAAAAGGAGTGTAGGTAAATAGATAATTCAGAGAAGATCGATTTCCATGATTTCACGATTGTTTACTAAATGTTTGGAAGGCCCTGGATATTGTTTCAAGAAACCATTCCTGATTTTCAGAACATCATTGGGTTGTTCTCGAGTATAGAGAGATTGTGTTGCAGGTATCCATACATAAATTCCTGCTCTTATGACATATTGTAATTTTTTAGAAAGTATTGGAAATAAAATCAAACTCATTCTTACAAAGAAAGAGAATCCACATATACAAAAATGGAAACACAGGAACTCAGTGGACAAATAGCTCCCAGTTTCCAAATTTCTCCTATGGCTCATGAAGGACCTTGCCAATATGCAGAAGAGAAAAAGGGGCTTTTGGGTCCACATGGTGACAACGTGTGAGATAAATATTTACAAGAAATCATGGGGGAGAAGAATGGTTTATAAAAGTCAAGGACTTAACCAATTCAAGCAGAGTGTGTGGACCTCCTTTCTATGAAAGCTTGATTATCACCTCCAACAATGAAAAAACCCAAAAGGAAGGCCACTGTAGAGAAATAGGTAATTCCAAACTTCATATTAGTCTCTCACCACCCCCTTTCTACAAATAAATATTTTATTGATACATATAAATCATACATGAACGTACATGATACTGAAGTCTAGAGCAGCTATTAGAACCTTAGAAAATAAAGGGGCATAACACCTAACAGTGGTCCCATACACATCTCCTGCAGAAACTTGAAAGGTGATTCATTTTAAAAATTGGCCAGAGTATTTCTGAAACACGACTAATAAGTATTATCTATGGCTCAACTTGGTTGTACAATTGCTGTCATCCTCACAATTTTTAAAACAAATCTGTTTTATTGAGACATATTTTACCAATATCTTTTTTATACAATATGTACATTCCCTGGTCTTTCATATATTCACAGTGGTGTGCATTCATCTTTTCAATCATTATTAAATCTTATAAATACCTTTGTAATAATTACAATAAATAAAAAAAAAACAAGGAGAATAAATTTGACATTTTCACCTCTCAATCCATTTGTTGACCCTGACATATATAGATGTTTTTCTGGCTGTCCCTGAACAAATTTTTTTGGTTTATCTATCAGTTTTATTGATATGTAACCACAAACTACATCATGAGGACAAAGTGATCAAAGAAACAGCTTTTTAAAAACGTTTGAAAATCTTTATTTTAAAATTATAAACTGAAATGTATATTAGATGGAGAGAAAACGTTAATTTTAAAAGGGAGTGTAGGTAAATAAAAAATTCTGATGAGATCTTTTCCCATGATTTCACGGTTGTTGATTGAATGTTTGGAAGGCTTCGGATTTTGTTTCAGGGAAACCACTTCTGATTTTCTGGACATCAGCGGGCTATTCTCGAATGCAGAGAAATTGTGATGCAAGGATTCATATATAAATACCTGCTCTTATGACATATTGTAATTTTTTAGAAAGTATTGGATATAAAATCAAACTCATGCTTTCAGAGAAACAGAATACCCATATAGACAAATGAAACCCCAGGAACTTACAGTAAAATAGCTCCCAGGCTCCAAATGTCCTCTATGGCTTATGAAAGACCTTTCCAACAAAAAGAATGAAAGACGGTAATTGTAGGGTACACAGGGTTACAACGAGTGAATCAAATGTTTACAAGATACCATGGGGGAGAAGAATGGTTCATTAAAGTCAAGGACCTAATTCTTCAAACAGAACTTACCACCCTCCAGTCTATGAATGCATGATTATAGCCTCCAACAGTGAAGAAATGTAAAAGAAAGACTACTTTAGAGAATTAGGTAATTCAAAACTTCATATTTGTCGCTCACCACACTCTTTCTCTTAATATATATTTTTAGTGATGCATATCATGTATACATGAACAGACATAAACTTGAAATCTAGAGAAGGAATCACAAGCTTAGGAAATACAGGGGCATAACACCTTAGAGTGGTCCCCACTCAAGCAGAAAGTTGAATTGTAATTCATTTTTAAAATTGACCAGAGCATTAATTAAATATGACTAAAAACTATATTCCAAGACTCAACTTGGGTCTACAATTCCTGACATGACTAGGATTTTTAAAACAAATATGTTTTATTGAATCATATTAAACCATTAACTTTCTTATCCAATGCACACATTCCCTGGTCCTTGGTATATTCACAGTGGTGTGCACTCATCTCTTCAATCATTATTAAATGTTTTCCGAGGCTCTATAACTATTATAATGAATAAATAAATACCAGAAGAATAAAGAAGAAATTAATCACTTCTCAATCCATTTGTTGACACTGACATACATAGGTGTTTTCTGGCTGTCCTTGAAGAACTCTTTTTGGTTATCTATCAGTTTTATTGATATGTGATCCCATACTACATCATGTGGAAAAAGCGAAAAATGAATGTCTTTTTAAAAGCTTTTGAAAAGGTCTTTACTTTAAAATTAAGATCTGAAGGCCATTTAGATAGAAAGAAAATGTTAATTTTAAAAGGGAGTGCACATAAATCAATAATTAAGAGTAAATCTGTTTCCATGATTTCCCAATTGTTTACTGAATATATTGAATACTATGGAACTTGTTTTGTGAACCCATTCCTGATTTTCTGGACATCATTGGGTACTTCTCGAGTACAGAGAGATCATGATTCCTGTATCCATATATAAATACCTGCTCTCATGACATATTGTAATTTTTTTTAGAAACTATTGGAAATAAAATAACACTCATTCTTAAAAAGAAACTAAATCCACATAAACACAAATGAATAACCAGGAACTCAGTCCAAATAGCTCTCAGCCTCCAAATTTCTTCTATGGCTTATGAAGGACCTTGCCAACACCCAGAAGTAAAAAAAGGAATTGTAGGCTCCACAAGGCGACAAAGAGTGACTCAAATATTTACAAGATAGAACGGGGGAGAAGAATGGTTTGCAAAAGTCAAGGACCTAATACATCAAGCAGTGTGTACCAACCTACATTATATGCATGCTTGATTATAGCCTCCAACAATGAAGAAACAAAAAACGTAGACAGCTTTAGAGAAATAGGTAATTCCAAAGCTTCATATTTGTCTCTCACCACCACTTTTCTCTTAATATATATTTTTAGGGATGCATATCAATCATAAATAAACATACATAAATTTGAAGTCTAGATCTGAATTCACAGCCTTACTAAATAAAAGAGCATAACACCTCACAGTGGTTGCATCTCCAGCAGAAACTTGAATTGTGACTCATTTTTAAAAATTGGCCAGGTCATTTCTGAAGCATGACTAATAGCTATTATCCATGACTCAACATGGTTGTACAATTCCTGATAATCCCAGAGTTTTAAAAGAAATCTGTTACTTGAGACATATTAAACCTATTTTTTTTCCCAATGTGTACTTTCCCTGGTTCTTTGTATATTCACAGTGATGTGCATTCATCTCTTCAATCATTATTAAACTTTTCAATAGCTCTATAATAATTATAATAAATAAAGTAAAACTAGAAGATAAAGTAGAAATTATTCACATCTCAATCCATTTGTTGATATTGACATAGACAGGTGAATATCTGGCTCCCCTTGATGAACTCTTTTGTTTATTTATCAGTTTTAATGATATGTGATCCCATACTGCTACATGTGGACAAAGTAAACAATGAATGGCTTTTTTTAAGCTGTTGAAAAGTCTTTATTTTAAAATTAAAACCTGAAATGCATATTAGATTGAAAGAAAATTATAATTTTAAAAGAGAGTGTAGGTAAATCGATAATTCAGTGGAGATCTTTTTCCATGATTTCACACTTGTTTACTGAATGTTTAGAAAGCTCCAGATTTTGTTTCAAGGAAACCACTCTTTAATTTTATAGAAAGTATTACAAATAAAATCAAACTCATTTTTACAAAGAAACAGAATCCACATATAGAGAAATGAAATCCCAGGAACTCATGAGGACAAATGGCTCCCAACCTCCAAATTTCTCCTATGGCTTATGAAGGATCTTGCCAACAGCCAGAAGAGAAAAAGGGCCTGTAGCATCCACAAAGTGACAAAGAGTGACTCAAATGTTTACAAGATATGATGGCAGAGAGGAATGGTTCATAAAATTCAAGGACCAAATCCATCAAGCAGACTGTACCGTCCTCCATTCTATGCACGTTTGATTGTAGTCTGAAACAATGGAAAAACAGAAAACGAATACCAATTTACAGAAATAGGTAATTCCAGGGAAGCGGGTGTGGCTCAGTGGATAGAGCCCCCGTTTACCATATGGGAGGCCCGGGTTCGCGCCCCGAGGCCTCCTTGTGAGGGCACGCCGGCCTGAGCGGTGCGGTGGGCTGATGCAGCAACCTCACGGCAGGAAGCGGCTGTGGCGCAATGGATAGCGCACCCG
>JAQZBX010077819.1:0-14214 GCA_029593785.1 Cabassous unicinctus
AATCCACCAGGAAGGAGTAATTGTCATAAATATCTATGCACATAACCAGTGTGCCCCAAAATTCATGAGGCAAAATCTGCCAAAACTGAAAGGAGAAATAAACATCTTTACAATAATAGTTGGAGAATTCAACAAACCACTCACATCAATAGATGAAACAAGTAGACAGAAGATCAACAAGGAAACAGAGAGCTTGAACAATATGATAAATGAGCTGGAGTTGAGAGACATATACAGAAGATTACACCCCAAATCAGCAGATTATACATTATTCACAAGTACTCATGGATCTTTCTCAATGATAGACCACATATTGGGCCACAACACAGCTCTCAATAAATTTAAGAAGATTGAAATTATACAAAGTACCTTCTCTGATCATAATGAAATGGAGCTTGTAATCAATAATAGTCAGGAAAGGGGAAAACTTGCAAATATATGGAGGCTAAACAACATACTCCTAAACAATCAGTGGTTCAAGGAAGAAATTGCAAGAGAAATCAGTAGATATCTCAAAATGAATGAAAATGAGAACACAACTTATCAAAAATTATGGGATACAGCAAAGGCAATGCTGAGAGAAATTTATAGCTAAAATGCCTATATTAAAAAGAAGAAATAGCTAAATTCAAAGATCTAACTGAACAACTGGAGAAGCTAGAGAAAGAGCAGTAAACCAATCCCAAAGCAAGCAAAAAGAAAGAAATAACAAAGATGAGAGCAGAAATAAATGAAATTTGGAACAACAACAACAACAAAAAAATAGAGACACCAACAAAACCAAAAGCTGGTTCTTTGAGAAAATCAATAATATTGACAAACCCTTAGCAAGACTAACAAAGAAAAGAAAATAGAAGATGCAAATAAATAAAATCAAGAACAAAAGGTAGGGCATTAAGACTAATCCTATGGAAATAAAAACTATAATGTAAATTGTAATCCATGGTAGTAGGAATGTTTCAATATGTGCTCATCAATTGTAATAAAACTTACCACACTAATGAGGGATGTTGTTGATGTGGGAAAGTGTGGAAGAGGGAGTGAGTGGGGCATATGGGAATCCCTTATATTTTTATGTAACATTTATGTTATATAAAGCTTCTTTAAAAATAAAAAATTAATTAAAAATGATCACAGAGGATATTATGAGAAACTGTATGCCAAAAATGTAGACAACCTAGATGAAATGAACAAATTCCTAGAAAAGCATAAACAACCTACATTGACTCTACAAGAAATACAGGAACTCAACAAACCAAACACAATAAAGAGAATGAATCAGTCATCAAAAAAATCTTCCAACAAAGAGAAGACCAGGACCAGATGGCTTCACAGGTGATTTCTATCAAACATTTTGAGAAGAATTAATGCCAATCCTATTTAAACTCTTCCAAAAATGTGAAAAGGAGGGAAAATAACCAAACACATTTTATGAAGCCAACATCCCCAATACCAAGCCAGATAAAGATACTACAAGAAAACAAAATTACAGACAAATCTCTTTAATGAACATAGATGCAAAAATTCTCAACAAAATACTTGCAAATCGAATAAAACAGCATATAAAAACAATTATGTATCAGGATCAAGTGGGTTTTATTCCTGGTATGCAAGGGCAGTTCAACATCACAAGATCAATTAACATAATACACCACATTTACAAATCAAAGGGAAAAAACATACGATCATCTCAAATGATGCAGAAAAGTCATTTGACAAAATCCAGCATGCTTTTTTTTAAGGTTTATTTTATTTATTTATTCCTCCCCCCATTGTTGTTTTTGTGCTCGCTGTTAGCTCTCTGTGTCCATTCACTGTATGCCTTCTGTGTTTGTTTGTCTTCTCTTCTCATCTTCTCTTTAGGAGGCACTTGATAAAAAAAACATTTGAAACGTTAGATATAGAAGGAAAGTTCTTGAACATAATAAAAAGCATATATGAAAATCCCACAGCCAACATCGTACTCAATGGGTAGAGGTTGAAAGCTTTTCAAGACTGGGAAAAAGACAAAGATGTCCACTGTCACCACTGTTATTCAACATTGTGCTAGAAGTTCTAGCTAGAGCAATTAGGCAAGAAAAAGAAATAAAATGCATTCAAATTGGAAAAGAGGAAGTAAAACTCACTATTCACAGATGACATGATCCTATATTTAGAAAATCCCATAATATCTACAATGAAGCTATTAGAGCTTATACATGAGTTCAGCAAAGTGGCAGGATACGAGGTCAACACACAAAAATCAGTAGCATTTCTACACACTAGTAATTAGCAAGCTGAGGAGGAAATCAAGAAAAATTTTCCATTTACAATAGCAACAAAATGACTCAAGTAATTAGGAATTAATTTAACCAGGAATATAAAGAATCTGTATTCAGAAAACTACAAAACGCTGCTAAAAGAAATCAAAGAAAACTAAACAAATGGAAAGACATTCTGTGTTCTTCAGAGATAAGAAGAATAATTATTGTGAAGATGTCAGTTCTACCCAAATTGATTTATAGAGTCAATGCAATACCAATCAAAACCCCACCAGCTTACTTTACAGAAATAGAAAAGTAAATTACCAGATTTACTTGGAAGGAAAAGGGATCCCAAATAGCCAAAAAAAATCCTTAAAAAGAATTACAAAGTTGGAGAACTCAGGCTTCCTGACCTTGAAGTGTATTATGAAGCTACAGTGGTCAAAACAGCATGGTATTGGCATAAAGATATACACATTGATCAATGGCATCGAATTGAGAGTTCAGAAACAGACCCGTACCTCTATGGTTAGATGATTTTTGATAAGTCTAGAAGTCTACTTTTCAGGGACAGAACAGTCTTTCCAACAAATGGTGCTGGGAGAACTGGATATCCATAACACCTGGAAAATGAAAGAGGACTCCTATCTCACTCCCCATACAAGAATCAACTCAAAATGGATCAAAGACCTAAACATAAAGGACAGGACCATAAAACTCCTAGAAGAAAACATAGGGAAACATCTACAAGACCTTGTAGGAAACAAGAGTGCCTACAACTGTCAGCAAGAGAGTCCCATCCATCAGATGTATGGGATCGAAGCCCCCATCAATTAATGGTGAACTGGGCTTCACCATCCCAGAGTCCTCAGGATTGGGAAATGAACTATAGACTAAAATAAACTTACAAGTATTCTACTATAGACTTAATGTGATTCTAGCAATGGAAGAAATACCATTGTTGTGGAGACAGTGTCCCCTGGATGTTCTGGAGTTAGGGAGGGGGAAAATCAGGTGTAATAGGGGGGCATTTTCAGGACTTGGGAATCATCCTGAATGACATTACAATGACAGATACAGGCCAATATTTATTCAACCATAACCTACAGAATCAAATGGGAGAGAGTGTAAACTACAATGTAAACTATAATCCATGCTTAGTGGCAATGCTCCAAAATGTGTTTATCAATTACAATGAATGTACCATATTGATGAAAGATGTTGCTAATGTGGGAAAATGTGGGAGGTGTGGGGAGCAGGGCATATGGGAATCCCCTATATATTCTTTGTAACATTTATGTAATCAAAGTATCTTTTAAAAAATAAAAAAGTGAAAACAGAGACCTTGTAGTAGGTGGTGGTCTTTTAAACTTTACACCCAAACTACAAGCAACAAAAGAAAAAATAGATAAGTGGGACCACCTCAAAATTAAACACTTCTGCACCTCAAAGGACTTTGTGAAGAGGGTAAAAAGGCAGCCTACTCAATGGGAAAAAATATTTGGAAATCACGCATCTGACAAGGGTCTATAATACTCATGATATATAAAGAGATCCTACAACTCAACAATAAAAAAAAACACATGACCTGATTAAAAAATGGTCAAAAGATCTGAATAGACATTCTTCTAAAGAAGAAATACAAATGGTGAAAAAAACACATGAAAAAATGTTCAACATCACTGGCTATTAGGGGAATGCATATCAGAGCTACAATGAGATGTCATTTCACACCTACTAGAATGGTCACTATTGACAAAACAGAAAACTACAAGTATTGGAAAAGATGTGGATATTTAGGTATGCTGATTCACTGTTGGTGAGAATGTAGAATTGTACAGCCACTGTGGAAGTCTGTTTTGTGGTTCCTATGGAAGTTAGATGTAGACCTACCATGTGGCCCGACAATACCGCCACTAGGTATATACCCAGCAGAACTGAAAGCAGTGACATGAACAGACATCTGCACACCAATGTTCTTAGCGACATTATTCACAATTTCCAAAAGATGGAAACAATCCTGGTGTCCACCAACTGATGAATAGATTTTAAAAATCTATGGTATATACACAGGATGGAATATTATTCAGCTGTAAGAAGAAATGAAGTTATGAAGCATATGACAATGTGGATGAATCTGGAGGACATTACATTGAGCAAAGCAAACCAGGCACAAAAGCACAAATATTGTATGATTTCGCTATCATGAACTAAATATAATGAGCAAACTCATGAGGTTAATAGCTAGAATATAAGTCACCAGAGAAAAGAACATGGTTAGAGAATAGAAAGTTTAGGTTTAGTCTGTGCAGAATTGGTAAAAAGTTGTTGTAAATGTCTGGAAATTAGTGGAAATAGTGAATGTACATTGTAGGATTTGTAATTACTAGTGGTAACATAAAGGCATGATAGTGATTTGTTTTTTGTTGTGTTTCTTTTTATGGAGTAATGAAAATGCTCTAATATTGATTGAAGTGATGAATGTGTAACTCAGTGATTATACCAAAGGCCATTGATTGTACACTTTAGATACATTATATGGTTTATGAAAAAAAATAGAATGGGCTGGGGGAAATATACAAATTGTAAGATAGAGATTCTAGTTAGTAGTACTACTTTGATGAGGCTTTTTTATAATTTGTTACAAATGCTTCACAACAATGCAATGTATTTGTGGTGGGGGGTGTATGGGAGCCCTAGTTGGTGTAACACATGTTCGTTTTATAAGTTCACAACTTTTACTATACACCTATTGTTTATGTATGTTCATGTATGAATTATATACTTCAATAAATTGTTTTTAAAATGAAAAAAGATAACCCATTAGTAATGTAACTGCAATATATAACTCTAATTTGTATAAGAATCAGAATACAATGGAACAACAAATAGTCATATTTCCTGATAAACACACAAAATATATAAAGGTAATGTTAGGACAAAAGCAACATAAAGGGCAGAAATGGAGGGATAGAGAGTACAGAATGTGTATGCTGTTGAAGCTAAGTTGGGATCTTTTCAAATTAGTAGTTCATAGACATAGGCTGTGTAATACAAACCCCAGGGTAATCACAAAGAAAGCATTTTTAAAATGTACAGAAAGAGAAATGAGAAAAGGTTCAGTCAGACCCATTAAAAAGATTATTATACAGAAAAGGAGACTGCAGTAAAGGAAAAGAGAGACAAAATGCACGTGGTATACAAAAATCAAAGGACAAAATGGCTGAAGTAAGTTCTGACTTTACAGTAATAACACTGAGTGTTAATGGATTAAACTTTCTGTGATGGTTAGGCTAATGTGTCAACTAGGCCAGGAAATGGTGCCCAGTTGTTTGGTCAAGCAAGCACTGGGCTAATTGTATTACAAGAACATTTTCATGGACTTTAATCATCAGTGAGTAGATTAGACAGATGGCTGGTTACATCTACAATCAACTGAAGAGATTGCTATCAGCAATGAGTGTTGTCTCATCCAATCAGTTGAAGGCCTTAAAAAGAGAAGAGATTTCAGCATTCAGAAATAGAATCCCCATCTCAATTTCAGATAGCCAATTCTCTTGGAGAATTCAATGAGGAACTTCTTCTGAGTTCCTGGCATGCACCTGCCCTACAGAATTTGGACTTGTGCATCATGTGAGACAATTTTATAAAATCTCATACTATTTACAGATATCACCTGTCAGTTCTGTTTCCCTAGAGAACCCAGACTAATACAGCTTGGTATCAAGTGTGGTTCTTGAGAAACAGAATGTTAAAAATGGGATTTCTGAATTGGTTTGGGGATTTTTGCAATTGATTCTCTATTCTGATTAGTTTCAAGGGCACTAATGACTCTGTTTCCAATAATCAAGAGGCCACTGATGGTCCATGGCATGAGTTGGCAATATATGCAAAATATCACCACTGGATATGACTACTTCTATGCTTATAAAAGGCAAGGGTCTGGGTGAGAGCGTTTTAAACACTTTAACAGAGTTTTGTGGAGTTAAAAGGTACAATGATGTTGGCTGGCTCTTCCTAAATATGCTGGATACAATGACAAAATAAGGGAATGAGCTGAAGTCTTCAAATTTGAAACTTAAACACCACATGAATGATGTGAAAGTTTCTATATATGCTCTGAAAGAAAATCTTGTTTTATGCTGCTGCAGACAGGAGATCTCTGAAAACCAGTCTCAGAGTCTCATTATATGAGTAGCAGAGTTGCATCAGAAACTAAAATCTCAACCTTGCAGGGTGCCTACTGTTAAAATGAGGCATTGATTGGAAATGAGTGGAATTCTGAGGACTGGGATGAAGATATATGGGTTGATTATGATGGCAGTGGGGACATTGAAACCCTAAATTCTGCTGAGACTTTTCCAGATAAACCAGTAATGCCCTGCCCTGAGGAGACTACCCAATGTCAAGCTTGAATCACCCAACCTCCAGCCTGCCCCAAGGAGTCTTGACTTCCTCCCTGCCCTAAGGAAACAATCACTCAACCTCCAACCTATCCTGAGGAATGTACCATCCAACCCCTACCTGAAGAGTTTAATCATATGTCAACAGATAGAATTGCAAGGGAATGTCCTGAGGTAATTTGTTGCAAGATACCTCTGTTTCTCTTTACCCACTCCAATACCCCTCTTCTCTTCCAGACCTATAACTAGACTAAAGTCACCACAAGGCCCCAACCCAAAGGTGAAGTACAAAGTGTGATCCACGAGGAAGTACACTATACTCTGAAAGACCTGCATAAATTTTCCAATTTATCTAGACATAAAGCAGGGGAAGATACATAGGAATGGATATTAAGGGTATGGGATAATGGTGGAGGGAATATAAAGTTGGATCAGGATGAATTTATTGATATGGGCCCACCCACTAAGCAGAGATTCTGGATTCAATGTTGTAGTTCAAGGAGTGAGAAAGAGCTCTACAGTTTGTTCAGGTGGCTGGCTGAAACATGGACCAAAGGATGGCCTACAGTGCCTGAGGCTGAGATGCTAGATTTATCTTGGTATAATGTAGATGAGGGGATCCAAAGGCTTAGAGAGATTGGAACGCTAGAATGGATTTACCATTTAAAACCTGCCAACCCATGCCAAGAATGTCCAGAAGACACACCTTTCACCAGGACTGTGAGGAATAAATTTGTGATACTAACTCCATCATCCCTGAAGAACTCTGTGGTTGCTCTTCTCTGTATGTCAGATATTACTGTGGGGACTGCTGTCATGGAACTAGGCTCCTTAAACACTGTAAGTATGATCAGATCTGTATTAGCCAGCCAAAGGGGTGCTGATGCAAAGTACCAGAAATCTGTTGGCTTTTATAAAGGGTGTTTATTTGGGGTAGAAGCTTACAGTTACCAGGCCATAAAGTGTAAGTTGCTTCCCTTGCCAAAGTCTCTTGCCATATGTTGGAGCAAGATGGCTGCTAATGTCTGCAAGGGTTCAGCCTCCCTCTTCCTCTTAAGGCTCTGTGGTCCCAGCTTCTTCCAATGTCATCTGTAGGCTGGGATAAGTCTCGTCTCTCTTCTGGGATGCCCCGGGCTCAGCTGCTCTGTTCTCTCTACAAGGTCAGCTGCAGACAGGCTCTCTTGCTTCACAGGGCCTCTGCTGTGTCTATGGAGCCATCTCTATTCCTCTGTGTTCTCCTGTTCCAGCATCCAAAACTCCAACTAACTCCTCTGCCCTGTCGTTTTCTCTGTGAGTCCCCACCCACCAAGGGTATCCTACTGATGTGGCCCAATCAAAGCCTTAATCATAATTTAATCAAGTAAGAGTGAAACCTCTGAATCCAATACAATCTACTATGCTCAGAGGAACTTACCAACTTACAAACATAATTCAATATCTATTTTTGGAATTCATAAATAATACCAAACTGCTACAGGATCCCAGGCTGGCAGAAGCCAAGTAGCAGCACTTATTCTCCAAAGACAAGGTGGGCATGGCTACCAGAATGAAAGGCAGACCCAAAGCAGCAATCAAAAGAGTCTGAGAAGCACAGAGCTATGGCATTAGCCAACAGATCACGGGGTACATAGAAGTAAAATAAATGGGCAGTCTACTAAATTCATACTTGATCTGTATAAACAGAAGAGTTCTAGGTCGAGTGAACAAAATCCTAACATAAATTACAGAAATAGAGAGTCACCGTGCCTTAATCAATTCCCAGATTTGAGACAGTTTACAGATTCAGAGCCCCTTGAATAAGGGGAAGGCCAGGTCCCCTTGGGGCAAGATTTTGATACACTGCCAGAAATGTATACTGTTAATCTTCTCCCAACTCTTCCCAAAGAGACCTATGGCCTTTTACAAAAGTAATGATGCATTGGGGAAAAGGAAATGATCAGACATTTCTTGAATTATTAGACACTGACTCAGAAGTGACATTAATTCCAGGAGACATAAAATGTCATTGTGGATCACCAGTTAGGGTAGGAGCTTATGGAGGTCAGGGGATCAATGGAGATTTAGCTCAGGTCCATCTCACAGTGGGTCCAGTGGGTCCAAGGACCCATTCTGTGGTTATTTTCCCAGTTCCAAAATGCATAATTGGAATAGACATACTCAGCAACTAGCAGAATCCCCACATTGGATTCCTGACTAGTGGAGTAAGGGCTATTATGGTAGGAAAGGCCACATAGAAGCCACTATAACTGCCAGTACCTAGCAAAGTAGTAAATGAAAAGTAATGCCGGATTCCTGGAAGGATTGCAGAGATCTGTCACCATTAAGGATTTGAAGGATGCATGGGTGGTGATTCCCATCACATCCCCATTCAACTGTCCTATTTGACCTGTGCAGAAAACAGATGGATCTTGGAGGATGACAGTGGGTTACCATATCCAGATGGTGACTTCAATTGCAGCTGCTATTCCAGATGTGGTACCATTACTTGAGCAAATCAACACATCCCCTGGTACCTGGTATGCAGTTATTGATCTTGCAATTGCTTTTTCTCAATTGTCATTAGTAAGGACCACCAAAAGCAGTTTGCTTTCAGCTGGCAAGGCCAGCAATATACCTTCACTGTCCTACCTCAAGGGTATATCAACTCTCCCACCCTATGTCATAATATTGTCTGCAAGGACCTTGATCATCTCTCCCTCTCACAAGACACCATGCTGGTCCATTATATTGATGATATCATGCTGATTGGACCTAGTGAGCAAGAAGTAGCAATTTCTCTAGACTTATTGGTAAGGCATTTGTGTGAGAGAGGATGGGAGATAAATCCACCAAAAATACAGGGGCCTTCCACCTTAGTGAAATTTCTAGGTGTCCAGTGGTGTGGGGCATGTTGAGATATCCCTTCTAAAGTGAAGGATAAACTGTTGTGTCTGGCTGCTCTTATGACCAAACATGAGGCACAAAGCTTAGTTGGCCTCTTAGGATTTTGGAGACAACATATTCCTCATTTGGGTGTGCTACTCTGGCCCATTTACCC
This sequence comes from Cabassous unicinctus, assembly GCA_029593785.1. Classification (NCBI taxonomy): domain Eukaryota; kingdom Metazoa; phylum Chordata; class Mammalia; order Cingulata; family Chlamyphoridae; genus Cabassous; species Cabassous unicinctus. The sequence continues at coordinate 9,684 of JAQZBX010077819.1, forward strand.
AGTGACCAGAAAAGCTGCTAGTTTTGAGTGGAGACCAGAACAAGAGGAGGCTCTGTGACAGGTCCAGGCTGCTGTGCAAGCTGCACTGCCACGTGGGCCATATGATCCAGCAGATCCAAAGGTGCTGGAAGTGTCAGTGGCAAATAGAGATGCCATTTGGACACTTTGGCAGGACTCTATAGCAGACTCAACTACTGTGCATCAACCAGGTGGCAATACCTTTCAAGGCTGGTGTAATGTTTTTCAGGAGGCTGTGTTTGCTCTAAATCAGTGTCTTCACAATGGTGCTGTTTCTCCCATAGCCAGGACTTACAGGTCCAGGAATCAAGGGGCAGAAATTGGTGTAGCACCACTCACTATTACCCTTAGTGATCCACTAGGAAAATATTTGCTTCCTGTCCCTTCAACCTTAAGCTCTGCTGGTCTACAGGGTCTTAGTTCCAAAAGGAGGAGTGCTTCCACCAGGGAACACAACAATTCCATTGAACTGAAAGTTAAGACTGCCACCTCACCAGTTTGGGCTCCTCTTACCTCTGAATCAAGAGGCCAAGAAAGGAATTACGGAACTGGCTGGGATAATTGTTCCTGATGATCAAGGGGTAATAGGACTGCGCCTACACAATGGAGGTAAAGAAGAGTCTGCTTGGAGTATAGGAGATCCCCTAGGGCATCTCTTAGTTCTGCCATGCCCTGTGATTAAAGTCAATGGAAAATTGCAACAGCCCAATCCAGGCAAGACAAACAATGGCTCAGAAACTTCAGGAATGAAGGTTTGGGTCACCCCACCAGGCAAAGAAACATGGCCAGCTGAGGTGCTCGGTGACGGTAAAAAGAACATGGAATGGGCAGTAGAAGAAGGTAGTGATAAATATGAACTATGACCATGTGACCAGTTTGAGAAACGAGGACTGTAATGGTCATGAATATTTCTTCCTTGTTTTGTTATGAGAATGTTTGTACAAGTTCATAAAATGAATATCTTTTTCTTCCCTATCCTTTCCCCTTATCCTATGACATAAGTTGTATTCATTTTATGTCATAGTATTTAAGGATGTCAAGTTTAAGAGTGAATATTACCCAAGGACTTGCACTCTATTCTGGAGGGGTTTAGTGTGTTTTCAGTTGTACACAGGACAGTTGTGTATTGTTAGGTGGGAAAATATATTTATATATATGTATGTTATTGTTTCTATTTAGAGACTAAATATGGTTTAATGTCATTTGTATGGCTGCCAATTTGACAAGGGGTGGACTATGATGGTTGGGCTAATATGTCAACTCAGCTCAATGGTGTTTGGTCAAGGAAGCACTTGGCTAATTGTAATACAAGGGAATTTCATGAACTTTAATCATCAGTGAGTTGATTGCATAGATGGCTGGTTACATCTATACTCAACTGAGGACATTGCCATCAGTAATGAGTGATGTCTCATGCAATCATTTGAAGGCTTTAAAAGAAGTGATTTCAGCACTCAGAGAGAGAATTCCCATCTCTATTTTAGATAGCCAGCCTCTCCTGTGGATCTCAATGAGGGCCTTCATCAGAGTCCCTGGTTTGCAGCCTGCCATATGGAATTTGGACTTGTACATCCCCACAATCATGTGAGACTGTTTTATAAAATCTCATACTATTTACAGATACCTCCTGTCAATTCTGTTTCCCTAGAGAATCCTGACTACTACAGGTGGTAACATTCTTCTTGAACAATGGGGTGGAAGGTCCACCCTCTCCAAGTACTGGGGCATACTCAACCTTTCCATAAACATGAGTGGGTCCACTGTTATGGCCCAAGAAGATGTCTTCCATCCAGACCTCAGCTTCCGTGGTTGTGCCTTTGAAGTCATTTTTCTTTCAACCTGTCCCTTTCTGTCCCTTTATGTCCAGACTGGCAGTGGTTTCTTTCATTCAGATTTCATTTTTTAAAAATTTGGTTTTACATATAGTACACAGGGGTGCAAACCATCAGACAGTAGGACTTTCCACAAATCCTTTTTGGATAACTGCCTTTCGAATCCTGACTTGCACTGAAATGGCTGACTGGTACTGTGCTCAGTTAAATACTCATATGGAGCACTGTTCTCTAAGACTCATTTTCTGGAAGCTCAGAATTTCTGATTTCTTTGTGCTCAGGATTTCAGTTCCCAGCTTCTCCCTTTCCTCTCACATTTTACTATCAGCAGCAAAGAGAAACCAGGCTGTACTTTCCACATTTGGTTTGGAAATCTCCCCAGCTAAATATCCAAGCTCATCACTTTCAAATTCCACCTTCAATCTAACATCAGAACATAATTTTGAAAATTTCTGTCACTTTTAAACAAGGGTCCCCTTTCTTCCAGTTTGCAATGACACATTCATCATTTCTGTCTAAGGCCTCTTAAGAAGTACTTTTAGCATCCATATTTCTACCAACAGTCTTTTCAAAGCAAATTAGGCCCTTTCTATCAAGCACCTCACAATTCTTCCTGCCTCCACTTATTACCCAGTTGCAAATTCTTGTTAACATTTTTGGTATTTGCAATAGCAACACCCTACTTCTGGCACCAAAATCTGTTTTAGTTTACTAGGCTGCCGAAAGCAGATACCATAAAATGGGTTGGCTTTTAAAAGTGGCAATTTATTAGCTTACAAGCTTACAGTTTTGGGACTGAGAAAAAATGTCCAAATCATCTTAAGAGGTAATAAAATATCTAAAATATCAAAAAATATCAGGCAATGCTTTCTCCCCAAAGACCAGCTACTGCCATTCTTGGACTCCTCTGTCACATGGCATGGCACATGGTGGCATCGGCTGGTCTCTCCCTCCTCTTCCAGATTTTGTGGCTTTCAGTGTTTTGCTTCCATGGCTTGTGCTCGCTCTCTCTCTCTCTCTCTCTCTCTCTCTCTCTCTCTCTCTCTCTTGTTTATAAAGGACTTCAGTAAGAGGATTAAGACCCACCATGGGCCATGCCTTAACTAAAGTAACCTATCCAAAAGTTCCTACTTGCAATAGGTTTACACCCACAGGAAGGATTAGCTTCAAGAACACGATTTTCTAGGGGTACATACAGTTTCAAAACACCACACCTAGAGTGAAGGATATTAAATATTGTTGATATCTTGACTGCTGGGCTACATGGCCCCGTGAGAGTTTATGTCCTAAAATCTACAGTCAATACCTAAGAATCTACTTTGCTGAGACCCCAGAACTTTCTGAACTGGTTTTCTCTTACTACCCTACAATGCCTCCCTAGTATTGTCCCTCACACACACCAGCAGTGACCAGGAGCCTCTTAAGCACCTGTTAGGATCCCACTGAGCATAAGCAATAGGATGAGGCAGATCTGCTATAAGAATGCCATATAATGTGATGCAATGTGATCCATGGATTATCAGGAGGTATTCACTGTTTCAGATTATCATTGATTGTAAGTCTCCACCATCCCAAAGGATAATTGAGGAGAAAGCTACTATATCCTTACACCTGAAATTGCATTACAAATGTAAGAAGAAGCTATTCATAGCCCATTAAAAATCAGGGAAAAGTCATTGGGAGAGGCATAATAGTATTAGATTAGGATAGAAATGGAAAAAAACATATGAAATAGTTGCTTCTGCAGCAAAGAAATGCTGTGACTTCCCTTTTCTTGGTGTGATGTCTGGGCCAATTGCTGTTTAAAGTAATAAAATATCTAAAAGCTATTAATAAAGTAGTTTGTGCTACTTTAAATTCAGTTCATAACTTCCAACTGCAAAACTTATTTGCACTAGCATTTATGATAAAATCTAGAAGATAGGGCTTTTTTCCTCCTTCAAAAGCAGACACAATAATTGAATCTTAACTTAGGTTTCATCACTGTATTGATCAGTTCCTTAATTTCTGAATGTTGTACTTCAATTTTTAAAATCTCAGTTTATTTTTTATATCATAATTGTCTCAAAATTTTGCACTTTTTAATAATGTTTAAAATCACATGCAAATCCACGTCAGCAAAAGTCCACCTTTTGATAAAAAGTACTTTGTTTCCTGCTATGAAAAAACAGGGATAAGGCTTCAATTCACTGTGAATACAGTCAATAAGAATGGGTTATTGAAACGTTATCACATTTCTGTCCCACTCTGTAAATTTTTATTAAAGATTTAAGTCAATACACTATCTAGTTATATTAATATTAAATTTGCTCATATTTTCCAGTGAATAGTATTTTTGATAATAAATTAATAAATGGAAGCAAAAAGGATTATCTATTTCATTCTGAAGATCTATGAAATTTCCAATAAAAGTTTCTGGATTGAATACATAGACACAAAAGTGTAGCTTTGTTAATAAACAAGTAATAAGAATTTAAAGAGAGCCTGCTGCTTTTGGAATGAGCAAGAGTAATTTCTCAGTTCAGCAGTCTTTTCCTGCCAGTTGCCCTCTTTTCCAACAAACTTGAAACAGCCTATTTGTGCATCATAATTTCCTACTTTTCTTAAAGAAAAATAGTCTTAGTGTGGGCAGTATATTTTTAAAAGTTCAAATAAAATATTTTCTAAAGAGACAGGGCTAT
>JAQZBX010077820.1:0-14213 GCA_029593785.1 Cabassous unicinctus
TGCTAACACATGGAATAACATGGATGAATTTTGAAGACATTATGTTGAATGAAGCAAGCCAGGCATTGAAGGACAAATATTTCATGAACTTACTGATACAAATTATGCAAATCAAGCTGTCTCAGAGCAATTGTCTGATAGATAAGCTTACAGGAAATAGAAAGGGAGAAGAAGGTTGTGAGCCAATGCCCATATGGGCATAATCTATGATAAGGTGGAAGTGTGTAGTTGGGCATTGAAGGAATATGACAGGAGGGTAGTGATATTATTGGGTTGGGAGGTGCAGGTTTGACAGGTGGGTAGAGTGGGGAAGGTGGGTTGGATGGTCCATGGAACTGGGGAATGGTTGGGGGAGAGACCAAGTGAACACCGGAGATTGTGGGTATGTGGTTGAAAATACAAAGTTGGGAATGCTCTTATGGCAATATGACAAGGAAGGGTTACTGATTTAGGATGTTGGTAGGGGGGCATTTGGGACAGGGTGCACCTGGGGCAGACTTCTGGAGAGTATGAGAGTGATCATTTTGTCATAATGTGTGGTATCAGTGGGTAGAGACCCACATAATGAGCAAGAAGGAGTTGGACACCCATCCTGGGAAGGACCAATATGTTCTCAAACAGAGGAGCAGGAGTCTTTCGAGAGCATGGACAGTTCCTAATGGGGGAGGACAAACCAGTGTGTCAAGACCTCAGTGTCATTGCAAGTAACTATGAATCTTGTCATCCAAGGAGTGAAACTGGGGGTCCCCGTGGGCCCCGAGGGGAAGAGGAGGGAGGAATAGAATAGATCAAATGGGGTATTTAGTGGAAAATGGAAGTGTTCTACATGATCTTGCAATGATTGACACAGGCCATGTTAAATATCATCAAAATGTTTAAAAATGTATGGTCTAAAACGTAAATCATAATGTAAACCATTGACCATGGTTAGTACCTATGTTTCACCATTTGTATATCAGTTGTAACAAATGTACCATTCACATATAAAAAGATATTAATATGGGAAGGCAGAAAAAGGGGAGGATGTTGGGTATATGGAAGTCCCCTGTATTCGGTATATGACTTTACTGTGACCTAAAACTTCTTTGAAAATAAAATGAAAAAAAGTAAGACACTGGAGAATAAATTGAAGAAAATGTCACTTTACAAAGAGGACAACAGATATTACAGTGATGAAAGGCAAAATGCCAACAAAATATTTTTTTAATATTTTTCATTATTTTTTAATATCCCAAAATTTAAACTTTATTTTTATTTTTTTAAAATTTGTATATATTTTATTTCTTTTATTTAAACCTATCATTACTATTTCATTTTCCTATTAATTGTATTTGGTTATTTTTTTTGGCTTCATGTTTGAAGAAGCTTTAGATGGGTCACAACTATGGGTAACAGATGGGTTACAACTGGGACAGGGAGGATAATTGGTGTGGGGTGTCAGTGAGGGGGATACATGGGAGGAAGTTCACCTGGACATACCTATATAAATGTGTTCAAATATTCACAGGCATTGTGACACTGAGTGGAGATTCACACAATAACTGAGAGAATATTGAATTCCCATCCTGGAGATCTCTGTCATATTCGCTAATGTAGCAGCAAGTGTCCCCCAAGTACAGTGGCAATGACTGGTGAATAAGGATGGTCCATTGATGGGCCATTGATATTGATGAGTATGCTTGTGAACCTTTGCTCTTGAAATTGAAACTTAGCCTAGTGTTGTGTGGTGCCTGAGAGTTGCCTCCTGAGAGCCTTCTTGTTGCTCAAATGTGGCCTCTTTCTAAGCCAAACTCAGCATACAAATGCATTACCTTCCCCCCAGCATGGGACAAGACTCCTGGGGATGAGACTCCCTGGCACTGAGGGATTACTACCAAGCACCAACTAGCAATACAATTGGAAAAAGCCATCGAATAAAAGGAGGCAAAGGTAAAGACAAATGATTTATATGGCTACGAGACTTCAAAGTGAGTCAGTAAGTCATCCCAGAGGTAATGCTTATGAATATCTCAGCAGGATCTCATAGACTGACAAAGTGGATACTACCTCAAATGGTGGGTCTCCTTAGGGCTCTGGAGACACCCAGGCAGGCCCTATGGTCAGGGCAGATAGCTCCGGAGTTTGGTGCCTTGCCAGTGGGCCCTACTTTGGAGTTTGTGCTCCTGAGAGTGACAGAGTTGGACTCAGTTATGGCTTCCTTACACATGGCTCATCTGTCCCTTCTATTTGAACCTATACTTGGTGTTGGAGTTGGTAGGTGTATGTCCAAGAGACTTGAATCTTTCGGATGTCCATGTGCCAGCTTGTCCTTGAGCCTCATCAAAGTTGCAACACCTACTCTCCAGTTCATTGGACTCACCCAGGACAACTAACAAGGAGGAGAAAATTGACAACCACCATACCAAGGAACTGAGAGAGCCTACAAATGCAAGCAAGAGAGTCCCACACATCAGCTGTATGGAATCAAAACCTCCTCTCAATTAGAGGTGAAGTGGACATCACCATCCAAGAATCCTCAGGATTGGGGAATGAACTATGGACTAGAGCGGACTTACTGGTAATCTACTATAGACTTATTGTGATTCTAGCAATGGAAGAAATTATACCACTAATGTGGAGGCAGTTGCCACTGGAGTCTCTGGAGGCAGGGAGAGGGAAAACGGGAACTTTTTCGGGACTTGAGAATCGTCCTGAATGACATTGCAATGACAGGTATAGGCCATGATATATCTTCCCATAACGTGTAGAATTGTGTGGAAGAAAGTGTAAACTACAATGTGAACTATGGTCCATGCTCAGTGGCAATGCCCCAGGATGCATTTATCAATAGCAATACATGTGCCACACTAATGAAGGATGTTGTTTATGTGGGAGAGTGTGGGATGTGTGGGGAGTGGGGCATATGGGAATCCCCATATTTTTTGTGTAACATTTATGTAATCTAAGTATCTTTAAAAAATAAAATAAAAAAAGAACACATATGAAGAACCCACAGCTCACATCATGCTCCAAGGTGAAAGACTGAAAGCTTTCCCTCTAAGATCAGGAATAAGAGAAGAATGTTCATAGTCACTACTGTTATTGAACATTGTATTGGAAATTCTAGTCAGAGCAGTTAGCAAAATTTAATAAATACAAAAGCATCCAAATTAGAAAGGAGTAAGTACAAAGTTCACTATTAGAAGATGATATGATCCTATATCTTGAAAACTCTGAAAAATCTACCACAAAGCTACTAGAGCTAATAAATGGATTCAGCAAATTGGTAAGTTGGGTTCTTAGATGAGCTGCAAAAATCAGTAGTGTTTCCATATTGTAGTAATGAACAATCTGAAGAGGAAATCAAGAAAAAACTTCCATTAACAATAGCAATGAAAAGAATCAAATATCTATGAATAATTTAACCAAGGATGTAAAAGAATTATACAGAGAAAAATGTAAAACATTACTGAAAGCAATTAAAGAGAAGCTTAAATTCCTTAGGTCAGTCCAACTTCTTCAAACACTGAAAATATAGCTCTGCTGCTGCAGTCTTATCCTCTCCCTCTGACTAGTGCGGTGTGGAGAGACACACCTGTAGTATTTATTCTATGGACAGTGGCTGTCCTTTTGGGTCCCAAATACTCCCTTAGGTACATGGTTATTGTGGTTTTTTGAAGTGACATGTACTATACTTCCTTAAACACTAAGCAATCCTATTTTTTGTTGACAATCTTCTGAAGATTCTCTCAAGATAATGAAGGTCCCTTTTGTGCAAAAGCTTCAGCAATGAATGCAGAACTGGACAAACTGAAAATGGCTTCCCTCACCATATAAATCACAATGGATTTGATAATAGATATCTTGTGTGTTTTATGAGGTTCCTACGGTTCTTCTTAATTAGAGGCTGATTTTCAAGCCTCCTTTCCCTCATTTACTATCTTCCTAGGGTAATACCTCTTCTGCTCTTTTCCGATTACCCTTTCAAAAGGTCAGTCTTTGCTTCCTACCACCCGAGCTCCATTATCAGATCTCATCATTATAATTCATTTTGAAATTTTCCATGTTTAGAGATAAGGCTTAATTTTAAAAGCTTTTTTCCCAAACTGTATCTTTTATGTGTGCAAACAAATGATTCTAAAGTTGGCATAATGTATAACCACATTTTAAATGAAAATAAATAATCTTGAAATCCATTGTTGATATAAATATTTATGATTTAACTTTCTTTATATAACAGCATGTTAAAACAGAAATTTTGAATAGATGCAGTAGATGTGAAATGAAAAAGTGTGGTCCAAGAAAATTCATTAAGCTTTCTTAGTTTTCTCAGAGACAGATAAAGACTTCTATATCATTATACTTATACTATATTAGGTTTGAATGAGCACCAGGAAACAAAAATAAGAGTTTTGTTTTGATTATGCCTTTCTTACATAAGTACCAATTTTACTTAAATATATAATTTATGAGATTAAAGTCAAATATTTTAAAAACAGAAATATAAGACATAAAATTAGGAAAATTGTGAGTGTTCATTTGTGGGGGATATGAAGCAAAAATATCAGTTGTGAGTATGATACTGACAGCTCTGTCAAATGTCCTCTTCAAGAGTTAAATATTTATTACATCACCAATTTTATATACAGTATCTGAATTATTGGTAATCCTTTGAAGCAACATGTTAACATTTTGCTTTCAGTTAACTAAAATTCTTCATTTGCATATGAAGTTCATCTTATTCAATGTCACTTTTAACAATACTTTCTGGTGCCAATGTGATTGGAATAATAACTCAGCCCTGATATAGCATGTCATTACTTGATTATGCATTTACGAGTTAGTGTGTGTGTGTACATGTAATGCATATAGGTTAGAGTAATTTCAACATGGAAATATACATTTTAAAACAGTCTTATAGAAAAATAAAAAGTTGAGGTTTAAAAAACAGTAGAGCTGAATTTTCAATTCTTTGATAACTCAAAAAAAATCAGAATTTTGAATTAGAGTTCCTACTAGGAATAAAAATACATTTATTTCATCATTCCTGGTAACCAAATCAAACATGACAGAAGAGGAAGCTAAGCTACTCTAGGTACATGACATATAACCATCTTGAAACTTTATTTCCTCCTGCAAATATGATCATAGATAAAAGTGAGTCCTTAAATATAAGGAAGTTAAAGCTCCTATTCTCCATGTGGAAAAAAATTACTACTTATCTTTAACATTTTTCTTCAGCAATTATTGTTCTCTTGTCTCCCTTCTGCTTATTCCAACTGTCAAATATCCTCTTACTGTTTCCTTCTTCTCCATTGCAGAGAGCAATGTGCAAGTCTCAGCAGGACAGCTGAACGGCTGATACTGATACTGTCTTAGGCATCCAAATGTAAGGCCCCTCCATCACTATTTACATGATTTTAAAAGCCTTTTCAGTCAAAGTCTAGATTGGCACTGAATTTTCTAAATTCTATTGAAGTTTGAGGGTCCACCGTACAGAATCTCCAGTGAGGCAGGCTCAGACATAAATTTAAAATATAGTGTCTTTGAGTATCATTCTCTTTACTCTTCAGGTTGACAAGACAACAACCTTGATTCTTTAAGAGTACAGTCTCTTATAGACTAGCTCATGTTCACAAATTCTATAAAGGACAAACATAAAATCTAGAAAGAGAATTTGGTGGACACATACATATTCACACACACACATCATTCTCTTGATAAGCAACACATTTCTTTTTGAATAAAAATTTGAACCAGAAGCTAAATTACCATGTGACAAAGGCCAAACATAGATAGAATTCAATTAAAAGTAATCATAGTTTGTTCGATTATGAGGCATCCAAAGATTGCTATTTCCTCGTAAAGATATTATAACTTTCCTGTCCATATAACAAAAACTAAGATGTTAATGAAGAATAAACTAGTTTCTCCATAAATTATTTATCCAATGAATTTCTCACTTCCTACACCATAAAGTTTTCATGGCATTTTTCACTCCTGCATTCCTCAGTGTATAGATCAGAGGGTTAAGCAAAGGTGTCCCAATTGTATAAAATATAGCCACCATCTTGTCCATTGGAAATGTGGTTGGTGGCCTTGTGTATATGAATATACATGGACCAAAAAATATGATAACCACAATAAAATGGGATGTACAGATCAAGAGAGCTTTTCACCTTACTTCTATGCTATGGTTTCTCAGAGAATATAAAATAATTACATAGGAGAGAAGCAAAATTTTGAAACTCATCATGAATATAGCACCACTATTAGACACAACTAGAAAATTTATGACATAATTGTCCATGCAGGCAAGTTTCAACAAGGGCTGCAAGTCACAGAAATAATGATCAATCACATTGGGACCACAGAAAGGCAACCTCAAAGCCAAGAAAAGCTATGCTGAAGAATGGATGCAAGATCCCACCCAAGCCAGAATCACCAGTGCTCCACAGACAAAACAACTCATGATTGTTGTGTATCTCAGGGGCTTACAAATGGCCACATAATGATCAAAGGCCATTAGGATGAGCACAAAGATCTCCATGCACCCAAAAAAATGGGCTGCAAAGACCTGAGTCATGCACTCATTATAGAAAATTATCTTTTTCTGAGTAAGGGAATCTACAATTAACCTGGGGGCCATGGTTGTAGAGAAGCAGACATTAGCACAGGACAGGTAGAAGAGAAAGAAGTACATAGGACTCCCAAGTGTCCGGCTTGCCTTAATAATCACCATAATGGGAAAGTTCCTCAACAGAGTTGCAAGAAGACCTCAAATATTGCTTTCTGCTTTCCAGCATGCTGTGTCAACCCCAACAGAATGAATTCAGCCACACTCTTATTCATTGCCATATCAATAGCTGTAGATAGAATGCAATTGACAAAGATTTAATATGCAGAGGGAAGGAAAAAGTCACATGTTGGTGAGATCAGTGGGCTCAACACAGAATTCCTTGGTTTTTCTCTCTACTCTGTTACTTCTAGTAAGAGAGATGCTCAGGCCTTCCACAGCTATACCTTTTGCTTCAGAAACTCAATGGATTGGACCAAAATATTTGTATTTTGGAAAAAAAGAAAATATCTTTCACAAATTTTGTTTTCTACCAAGATTAATAAATACAGAGTTTGCTCTTTCCTTGGCCAAGTGAATTAATTGCTTTGAAACTTGACCTTTATATGAAAAATGAAGTGCAAATATCTTCCCTACCTTATTTTCAGGTTTAATAATAATTTTAAAAAATAATGCACATGCATATATGTCCATACATTCATAACATGTATTATAGGTATTTTGCAGTGTATCTATGTGCTATGAAATCCAAATAACACTTTTCCAATATATTTAAACACTCCTAATGTTACAGAATCCCTCCAGAAGAAAATATTCTCAGTTCAGCTCACTCATCTTTGTGTCTATTTTAACAGGCTCCCTTTTTGTCTTGGGTGCAGCACATTTTACAAATAATTATTAGAACAACATTTTACTTGTGTTTCAAGAGGTTAGCGTATCAGTGATATAACAAATAAAACAAATATCTGAATAAATCTTTGAGGTTGACATCATAGAAGAAAACTAAACTACTCTTTCTAACTTATCCCATTACACAGCTTAAAGAGAGAATATTGAGTCACTCTGAATTTGAATTTGAACTAGTTCTCAATTTCTACTATTTGTAAAACCAAGGTGTGCTTTACGTAGACATGTCCCTCTTCTCTTCACCCATTACCTAGGCTATTTCTTCTAAAAACATTACTTGAAACACATCTCACCACTCCAACACACAATTTCTATTATTCTATTGAAATATTTTGTTTAAGTACACATAAAATTGTTATAATTAAAATCATCATATAATGCAATTTTGTATTCTGGTTTTAACTTAGAATTATTATAAGCACTCCTCTTATGTTGCTCTAGGTTCCATGTCTAATTATCAATTTAATGGTTGGATAAAACATGTATTTTTGTAAATCAGTATTTTTACAGTGTCCATTGAGACACTTATGTTCTTTCCAATATTCATTCTCATAAGTAACAATTCTACAAACAACTCTGGTATAATTTTTCAAGGACAATATTGTCCCTATTGCCTATGTTCATTGTTGTCGATGTATATTTTTAAAAAGCCACATATTATCATATCCTTTTATGAACTATATTTTACTATCCAATAATACAGGATTATGATAAAATATTCATGTAATAAGAAGGGTGAGAAGGAAAATGAAAATGTCTCAGTCTTTTGAATTGATAATCCTATGTTCTAGATATAAGCATTTTGTTTATTATATAGCCTCCATAATTTTTTCATGTATTTTGCATATGTGTATATATCTATATCTCTTTTACCTGCAAATAAGGCCAAAGTTTCAATATCAATGCTCTGCAGAAAAACTAATAGGCAAAAAACAGGCTGCTTGTAATGTTATCCTATTATCTCACTATGTTAACAGCAATACAGTTTTATATATATATATTTTATATATATATATATATTTCACAAAAATTTTTATCTTACATTTATATTCTTATACATTTATTTTCTTAAAAATATTTAACTTCCAAGAATGATTTATCTTATATTGGTTCATCTTTTTCAATTTTGTAATTATACCCAAGTGGATATTAATATAGCAAAATAATTATTATATATCTTATTTAGGAATTCAGCTGTTGGATCCAAATGATGTGAGTTCAAATCTCAACTGCACTATTTACAAGCTGTGATACTGGTGAATTCATTTTAGACATAATTAGGATTACTGTGCAGAATAAATTTTTAAACTATCTCACTTATAATAAACACTAGGTCTAAGTCTTTGCTATTTCCTCTATTATGGTATTGCTTTTACTTTCTGTGTTTTTATTTCTTTTACTGTCATTGTTACTATTTTTTATACAATCCAATCTGTGAAATTTCACATTCTTATTTAGTCCATTGTTTCGTACTATACAAAATTAGCATATTTGTTCTGTTTTCTTACATAATTCCATGATTTTCTTTGTTTCTATGGTGGAATCAAAATTAGCTGGAGCTACTGCTAGAAATGGGGAAAAGGTTCCCCTCTTCTTAACATCTTAATATGAGTTTTAAGATAAATGTAGATAGGATCATTAACTGTGACTCACTATGTGGGATATATTAGAAGAGTAGAAACCATCTGCAAAGACAGGAGTACAAATTCTTAAATACAGATGTACAGTTTGAACAAAGGTATTAAAATTATGTAAGAGATAAGCTATAACTTTAATGGGACCAAGTCAGATTTCGAACCAGGTTCTCTGAGTTGTAAACATTCAAACCTTTGATGAGAAGTTGTGAACACAGTGATCAATGCCTAAGTCTGAAACCACACTTACCTAGAGTCAACCCCGCCCCACTGCCCTTCATTGGTGTGACATTTAACATGTCCTTTGATATCTCTGTGCTTTATTGTATTCATCTGTAAAGCAGAAATAATAAAACACTCTACCTTTCAGGGTTAACTGTGAAAGTTAAATAATTTAAAATGTGCAATACATACAGAAGATGCAGGTTCCTGCAATAAGAGTGGTTACTACTTAGTTCCCAAGAGGTATTTTAAATTTTGAAAAACATGAATTCAAAATGCACATGTACCCATAACAAAGCTGCAGAACTATATTAAGACATGACTTTCCTTTGCTGAGTGGCTGAAACCACATGAGGTTTCTGGATGACACTAATTTTCTCATGGTGATCAGAAGCTAGAATGGACCTTTCTAAAAGTCTTTTATAAAGAAAAAGAAAACAAAACAAAAAAGTAATTAAAAAATTCACAACAGTATCAATACTAGGGATCCATCATGAGAGGAAACTAGCAATAAAATAGGTCCTTTGTTGTGAAAAGTTTGAAATCCAGATAAATAAAAAGCAAAAGAATGAGGGCATATAAATGAGAAAATGAAATCAGCAGTTTAATGGAAATGTTAGAACATATACCATATCAGGAAAATCAATGAAACCTCTAGTTTTGTCAGACTAAATAGCTGTGGTAGAAAAGCTTTGGAAAATAAGTTGTCCTCATAGGCAAAGTCTATAATACTATATTATGAAGGTTTGGTATTTTCCTATTGGCAATGCAGAAAATCTTTTAAAAAGTAACTTGAAAAAAGAAAGAACCATATTAGAGATAATGAAAAAAAAATACTTTGAGTTCTTTGGGTCATATATAAGTGTGACAGTGGGTCCTGGGCACCCAAAATTAGTATCCAAGTAAGCATCACTCTCCTTTTCCTTACCTGAACTTTTGCAAATAAGGAATCTGCACATTAAGAGTGCTATACCTCTGCCCCCTTCCCTTTGCTCTCTTTTTAATCAAAATTGGTCTGAGAAGGTCTGCATTAAACAAACACCAGTGAAAGCTGACAAGCTCTGAAGCATCAGAATCTTTACATTACTGTGAGAAGTTGTCCCCAAAATTTCAGATTTCTCAGGAGACATAACTAGATGAGGGCAATTTCTCTTAAACATTTTCCTAAACTTGAGGCAAGAAAAAGGAAACATTTCCCTTGGGCCTATAAACTCACATTTCTTCTTGTGTACAAAGAGATGATTTCCAATAGAAGCAGCATGGTACTCTCACAATTCTTGTTGAATTTTAAGATAAATCAAGGGCAGAGCAATTGAAACAAGTAAATTATTCTTCAGAAAGAGCCACTGTTGCTTTGTATTTCAGGAGCTATGGGGAGGTAGCAGGCCCACAGAGAACTAACAATTCCTAGAAGGCCTGAGTTAGACATTATGAAAGAGTCTGTGATACTGGTAGGAGGAAAATAAAGTTCCTACTTCTACTCTTAGAAATCTCCAGGAAAAAAGGTAGTATTCCAATCATTCTGTGGTAGAAACATCTCTGAAGTCATCTCTATAAGCCCAAAACGTTCTCTGGCAGAAAAGATGAATTAAACATTTTTTTTTCATCCATCAGATATTTATAGGGATTTCATAATAGTTCACAAATGATCAGAACTGTCTTTCAGCCTCCAGACGTCCAAGATTTATACCATACCCCTCCCAACTCCCAAGGATTTTCTCAATGGCTTCTTATAAGGCATAGTTAGTCTAGGAGCACAGCAAATCATGAGACCAGTTAACCCCAGGCAAAGCTATCAGCAGGCAGATTTCATCCTCAGAATCCTCCTGTCTTCCTCTCCCATCCTTAGGGACATCTTCTATTTCAGTGAGCAAGGGCTCATGTCATCACCTCTCTGCCCCTACTATACCCTCAGACCCTGCTCCAAGGAAAGGTACACTTTCAAAATAATTTTGAAGTGAAGACTACTAAAAGTTACCAATGGCTTGATCCTTTAACTCAAATCTTTTCTAATGCAAGTCAAACTCTGTATCTTGGTAAAGTCTCAAATAGATATGATATAATTGAATTCTGACTCTATCACTTAAGTTTCTGTGACTTTCATAAGCTTATTTACTTCCTGTAGTTTTATTTTTTGAAAATGTTGTTGTTAATTATAATTATTCTTAATTCTAAAAATTTTGTTAAAGCATATGAAATAAATAAGTATAGCGAAAAGTACTAATTAGCATTTGAACAATTTCTCAACTATTTTGAAGTTGGTTAGTCAGAGCAAGGAAGGTACAAAAGAGAGGGATTGGAAAGAAAAATAAATTACACAATTTTATTTTTTTTAAACCTTAAGGTATAATTTACATAAAGCAAATGGACCATTTTCAAAATCCAATTAGATGAGTTTTGAAAAATATAACTGCCACCACAATCAAGACGTGGAATATTTCCATTGTGGCAAAAAATATCCTCATGTCTCTGTAGTCATTTACTTTTTGCAGGTTTTATGGTCACTTTTTCCATTCACCAGCAAAGAGTTATTTTTATTTCCTTTGAATTGTTTAAAAGGACAACTCTGGAAAATTATTTTCCTATCTGGGAGACCATAATGTTTTTCTACATAATTCTATAAGCATGCTGTTTGATAGACCATCCTGGTGAGAGCACAGCTGTCCTAGTCAAGATCATGTTCAATCTGACTACAGCCAGATGACCTCCAAACCTACAACTAGGTACAGATACATTAGTGAGGTTCAAATGAAATTAGATATATAGTCTAGCTGAATCACAGACCAACGGAAAAAATTTTTTTCATGTGACTGAGGTTATATGGTTATTTAGTACACAGCAGTAATGAGTAATGACCAGATATAGGATTTGATAGTGATAGGTATCACTGTAATTTGTCTAAAAAATTTTAGGATATCTAGAAAATATATTGTGATCAGGAAGTAATATGATATGATAATACATAATTGCCAACCTCTTCATGTCAAGTTAAGGAGCTCTGATTTGATACTACAATCAGTTGAATTCTTCATAAGATGTGGTCAGGGTAAATATAACACTATGAGTATTACTTCAAGCCAGAGATAAATGAGATCCTCCTAATAAAGCATACAGCAATATTACAAGAATGAGCCAAGGAGAAAATTCCATTAACTTTTGTTTTTAAAGACAAGAAGTTATTGAAGAAGAGATTATAAATTGAACCAGGAAATATGATAGAGAAGTACCAAGAACTCAAATAACCGTAACATGATGGAAATCCAACAAACAGAAATATCAGCTAGAAGTGAAATTGTTATATTAATAAGTAATGTAATAGAACATTTTTAACCTTAACTCATCCCATTCCAAACTGAAATAATAAGATAAATTTAAAAAAAGAAAAATCTTTACAGTGCCCCAAAATACAAAAAAGACAAATATTGAAAGAACTGAAGGGAGAAATAGATGTCTGTACAATAATAGTTGGAGACTTCAACACACCACCTTCAAAAATTGATAGAAGATCAATAAGAAAACAGAGAACTTGAATAAAACTACAAATGAACTAGTCCTAACAGATACATATAGAGCACTGCATCCAATACCAATAGAATACACATTCTTTTAAAGTGTTTGTGATATTTCTCTAAGATAGGCCACATGCTAAGTAGCAAACAAATTTCAATGAATTTAAGAAGATTAAAATTATACAAAACACTTTCTCTGACCACAGTAGAATGAAACTGGAAATCAATAACTTAAGGAAAACTGAAATATCCACAAATACATGGAAGTAAAACAACATATTATTCAACAATGAATGGAGTAAAAAAGAATTTAGAAGAGAAATTAGGAAATATCTTGAGAAGAATGAAAATGGAAACACAGCATACCAAAATGTATAGGTTGCAGTGAAGGCAGTTTTTAGAAAGTAATTGATAGCTATGAATGCCTATATTAAAAAAGAAGAAAGATCTCAAATCGTTAAGCTGACTTCATGTTTGTAATAAACTAGACAGGAAAAGCAAATTCAACCTAAAGTAAGTAGAAGGAAGGAAATAAAGATTAGAGCAGAGATAAATGAGATACAATATGGGAAAACAATCAACATTAGAAAGAAAACAAAAGATTTTTTTGAAAATCAATAAAATTTGACAAACCTTTAGCTAAACCAATGAAGACAAAAAGAAAGAGGATACAAATAACTAAAATCAAAACTGAAAGGGTGACATTACAGCAGATCTTAAAGAAATTAAAAGGATTATATCATAATGCTATGAACAATTGTATGCTAATAAATTAGATAATTTAGAGGAAATGGAAAAATTCCTAGAAACACAAAACTTACCTGAACTGATTCAGGTAGTCTTAGATCTTCACAGACATATAACAGATAAAGATATTTAGTCAGTAATCAGAAACATCCCAATGAGGAGAATTCCAGGACCATATGGCTTCACAGGCAAATTTTACCAAACATTCAAAGATTTAACACCAATCTATCTTAAACTTCTTCAAAAAATTGAAGAAGAGAGAACTCTTCCTAATTCATTTTATGAACCCAAGAAAATCCTAGCAGCCTTTGTGGAATAAATGGAAAAGTCAATCCTCAAATACATATGGAATTGCCAGAGTCCCTAAATATCCAAATCAATATTACAAAGGCAAATAAAGTTGGAGGGCTCACAATTCCTAATTTCAAAACTTACTGCAAATCCACCCTAATGAAAACAGCATGGTAAGTGCCATTAATATAGACACATAGACCAATGGAATAGAATGGAGATTTCAGAAATAAACACACACCTCTATGGCCAATTGATTTTTGACAAGGATGCCAAGTATGTTAATTGGGGACAGAATGGCCTCTTCAACAAATGGTTTTGTGTAAACTGTATATCCACATGCAAAAA